>JAPDEL010000145.1:0-49497 GCA_027569095.1 Aspergillus conjunctus
CCCCCCCCCCCCCCCCCCCCCCCCCCCCCCCCCCCCCCCCCCCCCCCCCCCCCCCCCCCCCCCCCCCCCCCCCCCCCCCCCCCCCCCCCCCCCCATTTTAAAACACAATACGGAATACGGCAATGTAAACCATGTCTGGTGGGCTCGGTTATTTGTTTAATCCACCTTCTGCATACTATGCGCCCCCCCCCCCCCCCTTTTTTTTTTTTTTCCCCCCTTCCCTAATATAAGGGTGATATCTGACATGCTATGTACAGGCCTACTTCGAGCAGCTCCTGACCAATGCCAACCCTTCTTTCTAAATGTTGATTAGAGAGTACCGTGGGTAGTTAGTTTTTTTTTTTCTTCCATTCTTACTTTGAGTGACTTACTTCTTCCAAAAATACTTTATGCCCGATTGATACGAAATGTTCTTGTACACGATAGTGCAAGGTGAAATTTCAAATTACTTGCAACTCAGATATGCAGATTTATAGTTGCATTTTCATATAATTTCTCTACTTTATATTTTTTTTTCACCTTCATCTTTATATACAGTTTATTTAAAGTTTCATATATCTTTTTATCATCGGCCGCCGTTACAGCTTTTAGAGTAAGAAATTACCGAAAATTTCCTTTTGAAAAAAGAAAGGGGGGGAAAAAGAACATGCCATAATCCAAACCAACGGGGCTTTTTAATCAAAAAGTTGAAAAAAAAAAAAAAAAAGGAAAATTGTGCAAAGGCCATCGCTATAACAAATCTCATGCGGTACCGCCGCGGCCACCGACACCGGCCAGAGCCTTCTTCTGATCCTCGGTGATTGGAGCCGTGGGCAAGGGTCGATCACCCTTGAGAGAAGGTGGGGGCAGGAACCCAATAGCCACCAGGTACGAAACGTACAGGCCGACGAGATCCTCCGTTACACCGGCTCCGGCGGAGACATCGATTCCGGACCAGGCGGAGTCGGCACGGAGAGAGGCCGCCGCGTGCTTGTCATCTAGCTCGGGGGCTTTGGTGTTGGATGGGAGATCGGCGGTGACGAAGTGGTAGAGGGGCATCCTAGTGCGTTTATTAGTTTACCTGTTAAGCGAAAGGGACAGATGTGCAAGGGGGTTTAAATTGAACGGTAACTTACAGGGCATGCTGAGACTCCGGGTCGTCGTGTTCTCCGTCGTTGACATATTGCTCGAGCTTCTTCGACCAAGGGACGTAATCGATCTGGCGGACATCGTATCCATAGGGCTCGAGGGCGCCGAGGAATTCGTTGAACCGGAGGCGAGGGTGGCCGGTGACTTGGGCGACTCCGATAGGGGTGCATGGGGGCTGGAAGGCACCAGCAATTACAACGCGTGCGACGTGGTCCACAGGGACCATGTTGACGGTGTTGTTGATGTTGGGACGCGCCGAAAGCTGGATACAACCCTTGATCATTCGGACGAGGAAGTCATCGGTGTTGGTAGCTAAAGGTCCAAGTTAGTTTGCTTGGTCATGAGAGCAGGGTGGGAAGGGTATGAACGTACTTCCAGTGGTGGAGTCTCCGAGAACATATCCAGGGCGGACGATAGTTCCCTTCAGGCCCCTCTTGCCGGCTTCCCGGACGAGATACTCTCCCGCCCACTTGCTCTGGCCGTAACCAGTTCCGAGACCGACGCTGCTTCCTTCGAGATCATCTTCCTCACTGATTCCCGCTCCCCCGGCCGCTACAAGGCGCTCGGATTCCTCGACGTAGTGGTCGCTGTCGAGGACACTTGTCGAGCTGACGAAGGAGAATTGCTTGGGCTTTCCGCTAGCGCACAGGTTCAGCGCATCAATGGTACCGAGAACGTTGGCGGGCTTGAGGGTCGAGTAAGGGTACACCCAATGAACCTGGGCTCCGTTGTGGATCACGGCGTCGACCCTATTAGTCAAGTCGTTCCACAGAGATTCAGAGAGTCCGAATCGAGGTTCTCCCAGGCTACCACAAACACATTGCAGGCTCTTCGTCCAGGCTTCATCCCAGAATCCGTAGGCGCGGCATGTGGAGCGAACCCGGTCGAGGGCTTGCTCCTCGCTCTTGCCACGAACAAGGGCGACAACCTTCGCCGACGGCGCCTTGCGGGTAAGTAGATCGCGTAGGATGTGAGCACCAAGGAAACCGGTAGCACCTGTAAGGAAGATTGTGGGTTCACCAGAGAGGATGCTCTCAGTCCGCGCTGGGTAGGTCTTTGGCAGTGTTTCTGCCAGCTTGCGGGCATCTCGAGAGTATTCATCCTCAGGCTCAGTAGAGGTAGCCGCAGCGTCTGCGGAGGCGGTCTGCTCAACGTTGCTGGTGAAAGACTCAAAGCTCACCAGGCGATCAATTTCGGCAGCAAACCCCTTGAGAGTGGGGCTGCGGAAAATGGCATTCATGCTGATATCAACACCACGCCACTTGCGTCTGAGATCGAAAAACATCTGTTGGGCGAGGATACTATGTCCACCGAGATCAAAGAAAGAGTCATCGGGACCGATCATGCGAGCGGTGACATTGGGGATACGCTGCGCCCAAATTTGAGCCAAAGCTTGCTCTGTTTCGGAGAGTCTCTGCAGAACCGACGACTTGCGTCGGGGAGCGGCGGCGCTGAGCTCCGCAGTATCTGGGAATGGCAGGGCGGGCTTATCAATCTTGCCGTTGGGGTTCAGCGGCATTCGCTTCAGAGGGATGAATACCGTCGGGACGGCATAGGCAGGAAGCTTGGTGCGGAGGAGCTCTCGCGCATCGTCGCGGAGCGGACGGAATCGTCTAAGCAGGCCAACCATGCCTTCAGCGGAGTCATCATCGTCGAGGCCCTTGCTTTCCAGCCATGAGGCCCACTTGCTCATATCAGGCACGAAGTAGCTCACGAGAGTTGGCTCCTCAAACTTGTCTCGTCGAACCAGTGTAACATTTTCTCTGACCAGAGGATGGCGGGAAAGGTGTGTATCGATTTCTCCGAGTTCAATACGGAAACCACGGATCTTAACCTGATCATCTGCGCGACCAGAGCACTCAACGTCTCCGGAAGGTGTATATCGACCAAGGTCTCCACTGCGGTACAGACGATCTCTTGGCCCAAAGTAAAGCTGCCTCCAGGGCTCGTTTGACTCGGTCTGGTCTTTTTCCACCCAAGTTTGCGGTTCCACAAACCAGTTGGTGAGGAACTTCTTCTGGTTGAGGTCTGGGTTTGCTAGGTATCCCTCAGCAAGACCGGCTGCTCGGACATAAATCTCACCTACTTCGCCGATGGCACAGATGCGGCTGGGTTCGAAGCGGTTCACAACCAACATTTGCACGTCAAGCATTCCACGGCCGGCTGGGATCACGTCCTTCATAGTGTCCAAGTACCCACCGTCACTGGAGAAGCTTGGAATTTCGTAGTAGCTCACGGCACGCTGGGTTTCCGTCGTTCCGTACATATTGACAATGTTGACATTCGGGGCCAGCCCTTGCAGAGAACGGCAGTCTCTCTTGATCAGAATGTCACCAACAAAGAAGGCATGGTGGAGAGTGGGGAACTGTGCAGACGCGCCACCAACCAAGATTTGACCCATAGCAGGTGTCAAATGGGTAACAGTTGCACCGTATTCCCGCATCCATTCAGCAAGCTTCTCATTTTGGATGTCCTCACGTGCCGGTACCAGGAGCTGAGCTCCCAGGAAAAGAGGTGTAAAGATATCTCTCTGGATAGGATCGTGAGCGATACCACTCAGCATCGTAAATTTATCGTTAGGCGTAAGCTTGAAGGTTTCCGACATCCATGGGAAGTAATAAGCCAGGGAGAAATGACGACCCCTGACGCCCTTCGGTCTCCCTTCAGAGCCGGAAGTGAAGGACAGGGTAGGAGTTGAGTCTGGGCCAACAAGCACACCCACTGGCTTGGACTTCAGGGAGACCTGGTTGGCCAAGACATCCTGACCATCAACGGATCCTCCGAGGAGGGATCCATCATCGCAAAGAGCAAGCGCGGGAATCTCCGTTCGGAGCTCTAGGTTGTCGTTGATGAAGGAACGGACAAGCTCAGACAGTTCGCCAGCATCCTTAGTGGCCTTCTCGATATTGATGAGGGCACGAGGCCGGGCGACATCAAGATAGATGCATTGTCTCTCCGGGGGGTACGCAGGATCGATGACAGAAAAGGTAGCACCAGCCTTGAGGATACCCATGACAGCTACAACCAGGTCAACACCACGGTAGGCGTACACCATGACAACCTCTCCTCTCTCAACACCTGACTGGACAAGGTGATGGCCCACAATGTTTGAAGCCTCGTTGATCTGTCTATAGGTGAACTCGCGATATGGGGACCGTTCAGATTTAGTCTCAATTACGCAGAGCTTGTCGGGGTGCTTTTCGGCATTGGCGGAGAAGATATCATGGATGGCGCCGCGGAACTTGGACCAGTTGAGGTTAGATGTCGGGTCCGGAAGAAGGGCCTTCTGCTCTGGAGTCATAAAATCAATGCGACCAATCGCCTCCTCGGGGTTAGCGGTGGCATTCTTCACCAATTGAGCCAGCTGGGTCAGGATGATGGAGATCCGGGCACTCGAGAAGAGGCGCTGGTTGTAGTATGCCCCCAACTCCGCCGACCCGCTGCTTGCATGCGCAATGTTCACCACTAGATCGGTTGTATCGAAAGTATTGGCAGGATATTCTTGGGAGGCAGCCGGTGCATCGTATGCAGCAAAGCGGAAAAAGACTGGCGTGCGCTCGGACTGGGACTTTTCTTGAATATAGGACCGTAGGCTGCCCAATGGCACGATATCGGCTGACCCTTCGTCGAAAGCCTAGAGTTTGATTAGATGGTAGTTAACGAGGGAGCAACCGACATCTCTACCTTCTGGACCTTGGAGTATAGTTGAAGGAAGGACTCTGATTGATCGATTGGGACCCTCAGGACGAAAGGGCGACCATCATCCCCAACACTCGTGCCAATGGCGATATCCTCATCACCAGTCAAACGGGCAACGAGGACGACAAAAGCGGCAAGGAAGACAGTAAATCCTGAAGAGGATTCGGAGAGCTTCTTCAAGGCAGAGACGGTGTCATTGGAGAGCTTCAGGGACTCGAACGCTTCAATTGCCCTTTTGGGAAGGTCTTGGTTCTGGTTGTCGGGATAATCGCGGGTAAGAGGGGAGACGGTGAGGTTTTGGAGGCGTTGAGCCCATCGCTCAAGGCGCTCTTGCAAGTCGACACCCATAATGGCGATGCCCGCTGCAACCTGGGGTGTTCAAGCTGCGCCTAGGGATTGGGTGGGAAAATGCAAATGATAAAAAAATAATAATAAGTAGCTTTGGATAATCAATGAAATATGACTCAATGAGTCAGGACTTGCCGAGGGGCACGCGAGTGGAAAATCCCGCCGATTTCGCATCCATCAAATTTCCCCCCACATTAACATTCACGCCTTTTTTTTTCTGCCGTAGGATGATTTGGGGGGGGGCGAATATACCGCCTTCTATATACAGGTTTGGACTGTATTTGGTTAGCGTTGATGACTCAGGGATAAGGCTGATGCCTGAACCGGCTTAGTCAGGCATCTTGTGGGCGTCTTTCCGTTTCTGGCAGGTCCGATGACGATGGCTTCTGGGAGCGTCTCTTCTTGGGGTGATGATGGGAGGTTTTTTTCTTGAGTTGGAAGGGGATGCAACATCCGGTGTCCCCTCGCCGTCTAATGTGCTTAACGACCGGATTCAATTCCTCATAATAATGGTTTAAATTTGTCCCCAGGCTCATTCTGGTTCCCATAAATGCTGCCCACTCTTCCCTCCTTTTCCCCATATCCCTGTTCTGCTTACTAGCAACAACCCACTTTTAAGGGCAGGACAGCTCTCCCCTGTCTCTGGCGCATCTTTCAGTCTCACCTCTCTGCAGGTATCCGCTGCTTGTCCTACCCCGTGTCTACCTCAGCACATCCGCGGTGGGAAAATGGTCCCCCACCGGAGCACGGCTCTCGTCTCAATTCTTATCTTCATTGCCCTTCTTCTAGTGATCTTTTCCTCCTCCCCGAAGACCGCTGCGTTCAAAGAAGAGATCTCCAGCGCGGCCAATTATGTCCCGAACCTTCCTTCGCTGAACGATTTGCAGCTCCCAGCCTTTCGTCCGACTGCGCATAAACCCCCGGAGCCACAGCCTGATAGCTCTAGCGGCGATTCGAAGTGGTTCAGTAACTGGGAGTGGATCAACCCCTTCTCGTCATCTATCACGCTTGACGAAAACAGATCCGTTCTGCCTCCTCTCCAGAATCGGCCCTACATCTACACATATTACGACCCGAAAAAGAATAATAAGAAGGATGAGGGAAAGGCAGACGCGCAGCTTCTCTTTGCCTGGCGCAGGGCGTGGTATGCCCAAGGATTCCGCCCAGTCGTCCTGGGTCGTGGAGAGGCCATGGCGAACCAATTGTATGAACTTGTGCAGACGTTGAAAGTCAGCCCGGAACTGGAAAAAGATTTGTTTCGGTGGCTCGCCTGGGGACACATGGGTGATGGCTTACTTTCCGATTGGCGTTGCTTTCCAATGGCGAGATACGACGACGCAACGCTCTCTTATCTACGTGGAGGCAGCGATCCGGACGTTATTACACGAATCGAACGCATCGGGAGTGCTCTTTTGTCCGGCAAGAAGGCACAGATTGACAATGCGATCAAGGCAGCCACCAAGAACATCGATGAAAAGTCAAAATTTCTAGTGGACCTCATCCCGAAGGAAATGTTGAAAACCGAGAAATCCAGTGCTGTGGCATTCTATGACTCACTGGTTATAACCTCCCACTACCCAGCGATTACGGAAAAGTCTCTATCATCCCCAACCGCCGGGAGGCTCGCCTTAGTCGATCTCATTAACTCTCACTTACAAACCACATTCCAAAATAGCTTCCAATCTGGGATTGCTGTTCTGAAGCCTTTTCCTGAGCACACAACGGCGTTGGTTGAGCCGGCCTTGCGACTCGCCAAAGCGCTTGGTCAATGCCCAGACTCGATTGCTCCTGCATCCTGCCCACCCAATCTACCAAAGTGCCATCCTTGCGACGCTGAAAAACCGATGCAGATCAGCCAGCCTGCGACTTATAGGAACAGTACCAAAGTGTTCACGATTGGAACCCTCCCCCACCCGTATACTCTCATTAGCCTGCAGCATAATTCTACGGATATCACAACGCGGTACGTACGTCGCGAGACGGGTCGTGACATGTGGCTCAAAGAAGTGACCCGGGAGCAACTGGGTCACGAGATTGGAGGTTCTCCTAGGGCCACTGTTTTCAAAAAAGTTGTTGCCGATGACCCCGCGATCGGTACCTCGTTGTGGATGACCGTTGAGTCCTTGCCGCCCGAGGCTGGCCAAGCTCTCCCGTCTGCACTGCTAGATGAGTTCGAATGGCAAATTGGATTCAAGATACCCCGGGACACTAATGTTGATGCCAAGAACGAGGGTGAAGCCAAGGAATCAATGCAACACGCGAACCCGAGTCATCAGGGCGTCGCGATGGAATATGAGCTCCTCAAACAGGCTAGAGCCGTATTAAAGGGCAAAGAGACCAATCGAATCAACATCAAGGATGTTACCGAGGCCTGGAATTTGGCCGACACCGAAGTCTGGCGATTCGTCAAAGCTTACCGGTACGTGTACCTTGGCAGTACGGGGTCAAAATGGCGTTACTAACATGATAATCCTCAGAGCGCGGAGCGTTGTTGAACGTCAAAAATGGGAAGACGAAGAGAAGAACTTTAGCGGAGCGCGACCAAAACTTTAAAGTCGTAATGAATACCCAAGAGCAGGTAGTGTATATCAGAAAGGTCTGGCTCCTTCACACTACCCGCCGTCTTCTCGGGGTCCTCGACCTCATACCCTTTTTATATTTCCTTGGCTCTACTACCTCGCTTTTAGATTTGTATTCTGCATCGTGTAATATTACGGAGCATTTGGCGCGGCGTCGATTTGACATACTGACCCGGCATTATATATATCTCTTTCTTTCCATGCTCTCTGGCGACCAACGTTGGATCTTCCCATGTACCTCTCGCTGAACATGCATGAGGATGAGGGTTCTATTAGCGAAGCATTATATTTCCCCCTTCAAGAAGTCTGTTATGTTGTAGAATACTGTCGTGCAGATTGATACATATTACATATCATGTGACCTGTTGGAGACAGGTGATCACGGACCAATCAGCTTTGTTGCAATTCAACCCTCTGATTTCACCACGATATCATCTATGATATATAATTTTTGGACCCCCTATTTATAATAACCATTAGGCATTCCTCTGGTTCCTGGGGGTTGCAAGCAAGGGTCAATCCATGGACGGGGATTGGGCCCTGAGGTGGATCCGGGTGTCGCCCGTGGGTTTCCGCTGGCCGACTGGGTCGCCATCGAGCGCTTCCTGACGTCGGACTGTGGCGATCCCCGCAGCGACTCCCTCCCTGCCACCGCCCGGCCGTCGATTTCCCCCGCCCTGGTATCCGCCGATAAGAAACCGAGAGTCTGGATTTCCTTGCTTTATCGCCCTGCTTATATTAACCCATCGTTCTTCCCCTATCTTTCATGTCGCTTCTTTCCCCCGCTCTCCCTTTTTTCAACCTAGTCGAAATCTGGCTGCACCATAATGGCTCCTGGGATTCTAGCGACTTCACCGTCTGAAGAACCAACCATTACCAAAGCTGTTAATACCCTGGCACAGCTCACAGAGGACTGGGATGATACTCTTCGTTTTTATCTCAACGGCACGAGGGTGGTGCTAGACTCCATTGACCCGGAGGTCACCTTGCTGGAATATCTCCGGGGTATTGGCTTAACAGGGACAAAGCTGGGATGTGCTGAGGGTGGTTGTGGTGCCTGTACGGTGGTATGTGTAACACTCCATTGATAATATCAACTCTTGCGTCAGAGTTAACCGGAAATAGGTCGTTTCATATATCAACCCAACAACAAAAAAGCTATATCACGCGTCCGTCAACGCATGTCTTGCTCCGCTGGTTAGTGTTGATGGGAAACATGTTGTCACTGTGGAAGGAATTGGTGATGTCAAGAACCCTCACGCCGTCCAGCAGCGGCTGGCAGTTGGCAACGGCAGCCAGTGTGGCTTCTGCACGCCAGGAATTGTCATGGTAAGTTATCCTGTCTTGTGGATTGTGCTTTGGACAAGTAAATGGATGCTGATATTTCTCCAAAGAGTCTGTACGCTCTCCTACGAAACAACCCCGAACCCACAGAGCACGCCGTGGAGGAGGCTTTTGATGGAAACCTATGCCGTTGTACAGGATACAGGCCAATTCTGGATGCCGCACAGAGCTTCAGTGTTTCCTCTGGCTGTGGTAAGGCCCGTGCCAATGGAGGAACTGGTTGTTGCATGGAGAAACAGAACGGGACCAATGGGTGTTGCAAGGGAGCATCGTCACTCGACTCCGACGGCAATTTTCCCAAGTTCCCATCTCCTGAGTTTATTGAGTATAAGCCGGATACAGAATTGATTTTCCCTCCCCAGCTATGGAAACAAGAAGCTCGAGCTTTGGTTCTGGGCAACAAGCGGAAGAAGTGGTACCGACCCGTCACGCTGGAGCAACTATTGGAAATCAAGAATGTGCACCCGGATGCGAAAGTCATCGGTGGAAGCACTGAAACCCAGATCGAAGTGAAATTCAAGGCCATGCGGTATAGTGCCTCTGTTTATGTGGGCGATATCTCCGAACTTCGACAGTACTCCCTAAAAGACGACCATCTGGAGATTGGTGCCAACATCTCCTTGACTGACCTCGAAGCCGTGTGTGATGAGGCCCTTGAGCGTTATGGACCCGTACGAGGCCAACCATTTATTGCTATTCAGAAGCAACTCCGTTACTTTGCGGGAAGGCAGATTCGAAATGTTGCATCGCCTGCTGGAAATCTAGCGACCGCGTCTCCCATTTCCGACCTGAATCCCGTGTTCGTAGCTACAAACACCGTCTTGATCGCCAAGTCACTGGGACAGCAGATTGAAATTCCTATGAGCAAGTTTTTCAAGGGCTATCGGTCGACGGCACTCCCACAGGATGCAATCATCGCCAGTCTCCGCATTCCAGTCGCTTCGCATGAACGGGAGTACCTCCGCGCTTATAAGCAGTCAAAGCGAAAAGATGACGATATTGCGATTGTCAATGCCGCTCTTCGCGTGTCTCTTTCCTCCTCACACGATGTCACCAGCGTCAACCTGGTTTTCGGTGGCCTGGCACCTATGACGGTGTCAGCACGGAACGCGGAAGCGTTCTTGATTGGGAGGAAATTCACCAACCCAGCCACCCTTGAAGGCACTATGGGCGCCTTGGAGAAGGATTTCGATTTGAAATTTGGAGTTCCGGGTGGAATGGCTACCTATCGCAGGTCACTCGCCCTTGGCTTCTTTTACCGGTTTTACCACGATGTACTGTCAGGGCTGGAAGTTAAAGAGACCGATGTGGATGCAGGCGTTATTGCTGAGATTGAGAGGGCAATATCCACCGGGCAGAAGGACCACGAAGCGTCGGCAGCTTATCAGCAGAAGATCCTCGGAAGGGCTGGACCCCATGTCTCGGCGCTGAAACAAGCCACCGGAGAAGCTCAGTATACTGACGACATCCCCGTACAGAGGAACGAACTGTATGGATGTATGGTTCTTTCAACCAAGGCGCATGCGAAACTCCTGAACGTGGATGTGACACGGGCTCTAGATATTCCTGGGGTTTTCGATTATGTCGATCATACGGACCTGCCATCCCCAAGAGCGAACTGGTGGGGTGCTCCCAACTGTGATGAAGTGTTTTTCGCTGTTGACAAGGTCAATACTGCCGGCCAGCCCATCGGTATGATCCTTGCCAACACAGCCAAAGCGGCCGAGGAGGGTGCGAGGGCCGTTAAGGTTGAATATGAAGAGCTGCCCGCAATTCTGAGCATTGAAGAAGCTATTGAGGCTGAATCATTCTTTGAGCATTACAGGTATATCAAGAGTGGCGATGTGGACAGTGCGTTCGAAAAAGCGGACCAAATTTTCACCGGTGTGTCAAGAATGGGTGGCCAAGAGCATTTCTACCTTGAGACGCAGGCCTGTGTTGCTATCCCTAAGCTCGAAGATGGCGAAATGGAAATCTGGAGTGGTACACAAAATCCCACCGAAACGTGAGTCAACGTATGATGCCCCTTCATTGATATGTACTAATGATGCGATGCCTAGACAAACATACGTTGCACAAGTCACCGGTGTAGCATCTAACAAGATTGTGTCTCGAGTGAAGCGTCTCGGAGGCGGATTCGGTGGCAAGGAAACTCGATCTGTTCAGTTGGCAGGCATCTGCGCCACCGCTGCCGCGAAAGTGAAACGACCAGTTCGCTGCATGCTCAATCGCGATGAAGACATCGCCACCTCCGGCCAGCGGCACCCATTCTATTGCCGCTGGAAGGTCGGAGTGACTAAGGAGGGTAAATTGCTTGCGCTCGATGCAGACGTCTATGCCAACGGTGGACATACGCAGGATCTCTCTGGGGCAGTGGTGGAACGCAGCCTCTCGCACATTGACGGAGTGTACAAGATCCCGAACGTCTTTGTCCGCGGCCGTGTCTGCAAGACGAACACCGTCTCCAACACTGCCTTCCGCGGATTCGGTGGTCCACAAGGCCTCTTCTTTGCTGAGACCTACATGTCCGAGATCGCCGACCAGCTGAACATCCCCGTGGAGCAGTTCCGTCTCGACAACATGTATGATTCCGGCGACATTACGCACTTCAACCAGGAACTCAAAGACTGGCACGTCCCGCTCATGTACAACCAAGTCCTCGAGGAAAGCTCCTACGCCGCCCGCCGCAAAGCCGTCGACGAGTACAACCAAACTCACAAATGGTCGAAGCGGGGACTGGCCATCGTCCCCACCAAATTTGGCATCTCCTTCACTGCCCTCTTCCTAAACCAAGCCGGCGCTCTCGTCCACATTTACCACGACGGCAGCGTGCTCGTCGCCCACGGTGGAGTCGAAATGGGCCAGGGCCTACACACCAAGATGACCATGATCGCCGCCGAAGCCCTCGGCGTCCCCCAGTCCGACGTCTTCATCTCCGAAACAGCCACCAACACCGTCGCCAACACCTCCTCGACGGCCGCCTCCGCCAGCTCCGACCTCAACGGCTACGCGATCTTCAACGCCTGCGAACAGCTCAACGAGCGGCTCCGCCCCTACCGCGAAAAGATGCCCGGCGCCCCGCTCAAAGACCTCGCGCACGCCGCCTACTTCGACCGCGTCAACCTCTCCGCACAAGGCTTCTACCGCACCCCGGACATCGGCTACGTCTGGGGCGACAACAAAGGCCAGATGTTCTTCTACTTCACGCAGGGCGTAACCGCCGCCGAAGTCGAAATCGACACCCTCACCGGCGACTGGACGCCCCTCCGCGCCGACATCAAAATGGACGTCGGCCGCACCATCAACCCGTCCATCGACTACGGGCAGATCGAAGGCGCCTACGTCCAGGGCCAGGGCCTCTTCACCACCGAGGAAAGCCTCTGGCTGCGCTCCAACGGCAACATCGCCACCAAGGGCCCCGGCAATTACAAGATCCCGGGCTTCCGCGATATCCCGCAGGTGTTTAACGTCAGTCTGCTCAAGGATGTGGAATGGGAGAATCTCCGCACGATCCAGCGGTCTCGGGGTGTCGGCGAACCGCCCCTCTTTATGGGCAGTGCGGCGTTCTTTGCGATCCGGGATGCGTTGAAAGCGGCTAGGAAGCAATGGGGCGTGGAGGAGGTCTTGCAGTTGCAGAGTCCGGCCACGCCGGAGAGGATCAGGGTTAGTTGTGCGGATCCGATTATTGAGAGGGCGAGGGTTGTTCCTCAAGAAGGAGAGAAGAGTTTCTTTGTTGTGATTTAGGGGGGGGGGGGACTTTTTATATCTTATGTGTTATGATTCTCATGTGTGTTCTGTGATTACTATTCTTTTTTTCGGTTTATGTGTTGCATATCTGGGTTGTGCCTTGTTATTAACATACTCGATACCACTGCGTATATTATGCATGTTGCATCTTATTGTGATGTATCAGCGAACGTTTAGGATATCAAATGTAGGTTCTTTTTTTTTTGTTTTTCTTTCGACGTTTCCCCGAGGAAACTATTTGATGATAGTTTAATTACATAGTTTTAAGTACATGGTGATATGCTTAGATGTATAACAACCGTAAAGAGAGAGACGAAGAAAACACTTTGCAAAGACAGGTGGATATCATTGCCAGATGCATACCATAAAAAATCCTTTAGACCAACGCCATGTGTGCAATTCCACAAACGAACGAAAGTGAAGTAATGATTAGGTACCTTGGGGAAAGTCCCGGAGATAGGACCGGAATGAACCGATCCAAACAGATGAACGCTCTAACGTTACCAACCCCTTACCGCTTCTCCCCTCCGTATTCCACATAACTGCTCCCCCGCAAGTGAGACACCCCAGACACCTTGAGTGCATTCCTATGTCCCGCAAACCCCAACTTCTCATCCTCAAAGTACAAATCCCTACTGCTCACGGCGAGGCCGGGCACAGACCTGTTTGTGCTAGGAGGTTCGTACTGCGGCGTGGGCTCAGAGCGGGGGAACGACTGGTTCTGAGGGATTGCGGTTAACGGGACATTTGTAAAGCCACTACCATCAGGGTCGTGGGGGTTCACGCTTGGAGCAGGGGCAGCTCCTCCCTCGCCACGGTTTTTCTCTCGTTTCCAGAACAGGGACAGCGCGCGGATGACGCCGATCAGAACGTTCGCGAAGTAAACCATGAGGATGGCCAGCGAAATGAGAGCCTCGGTGCGGATGCCGCTTTCGAAGGCGTTGGTGACGCGGTAGACGACCTCGGTGATTTTGTCGGAGGTGCTGTCACCCGCGTCAGCGAGGAAGCTGTTTGATGCGTCTTCGTCGGAGAGGCTGGCCGCGGCGCCCTTGGAGAGGGTGTCGTTGGGAAGGAGTGGGAAGTTGATGTGGGCGTTGTCGTGGACCCAGGTGAGGCCGCGTTGGATGCCTTGAATTTTGAGTCCGATCAGGCACTCAAAGACATCCATGAGGGGCTCGTACAAGAGGGTGTCGCCCCAGGTCTCGTTGAGAACGTTGGTGGTGCTGTCGACGAAGGCGTTCAAAGTATCGTTGATACTGGTGGTGCTGGTGTTGACCCAGCCGAAAATGTCCTCGTTCAGGTCTTTATTCATGTTTGAGATGACACCATTGGTGCTGTCGGACCATTCCGCTGAGGTATCTTGTAGGCTGTTCACGATCTTGTCTGCGAATTCGCCTACATGCGCGGATAGGTCTGGCACGGCTTTATTCACGGCTTTGATTAACGCATACTGGCAGAGACAGCCGAAAAACCCGACAAGGGCAAGAAAAAGAACGAATAGAGCCGGAGGCGATGTCGCGTAAGCGATGATCCAACGAACGAGAATCTGCCTGCGGCTGTTGCTGAACCGACTCGCAGCTTTTATGCCAACAGTAGCCGAGATAGGTCGGGACACAATGTAAACAACATCCATCGGATCATGGGCATCTTTGGTCACAAGCTGCGAACGTTCTTTCATCGAGCGCCATCGGCGGATTTCCTGCCACGCGGTGGGAATGCAGACGAGAACCGCGGCCACGATCAGCACAGCGATGAAGATCTTGCGGGCGGTCTCAGCGATATCCGACACACTGTTGAAGAACGAGTTGATTCCGTCGTCATCCTGGCAGAAACTCATCTGCTTCTTTGCAGGAACAGGCAGCGTTGAGCGGTCAAATGTCCAGGACCCCATAGAGTCATTCATGAGGCGTTTGATTTCCTCAAATGGTTTCCTGATGAGGCTCTCGGTGTAGTTGCTGGCTTCGTCAAAGGTCGGAATGGAGCTGTTGATCTTATCAAGACCCTTCTCAATTCCGGTCGGCAGATGAGCGTCCCTCAAGGTGGTCACGAGGCCGCTGACATCCAGCTTTGGGGTCTCCTCTTCTCCGCTTATTAGGCTGGTGACCGGGTTGATCAGGTCGAGGAAGCCGTTCAACTTGTCGGTGAAGGAAGAGGCCATGTCGGCGAGATCATCGCCAGCGCTTTTAATGGCATCGTCCAAGTAGTCGGTGACTTCCTTTATCAAATCAAGCCCGACACCAACGGTGCCCCGAACGACCAGCAACCCCAGGCAAAAATATGTCTGATACAGCAACTTGAGAACGAAAATTACCATTTCTTCCACACCAGTCACCGTCAGCTCGAGCATCTTTCTAAGAGCATGAACAGCGCCTTCCACGCCGGAGGCCGTCAGATCATTGACTCCCTCGGACAGGTAATGCGGCATAGAAGCCATAGTGCTGCCCATCGATTCAACGGAGGTACAGGCGGACAGGGCCTCGCGCTTTGCCGAGTCCATGTTCGTCTCGAGGCCGGTGACAGCAATCAGCACTCTAGCTAAAACAAGCAGCAGCAGAATCGTCCACCGGTTCATCCATATTTGCGAGAGGCGGGATCGAAGTCCGAGGTATGGTGTGATGCTGTCGGGGTGCACTGGGACACTTCGCCCAGGATCGTGGGCTCCATACGGAGGAAGAAGGGGGAATATTGAGCGACCGGGGAATAACATAACTGAAAGAGGATATTTTTGAAGGAAATACGAATATGGTCAGAGAGGAAAAAACAGGCACTCAGTCGTCGTATCCAAAGATGGTCGACCGACAGAGATGCTTCGATTTGGCAAACAAGAAAGAAAGAAAAGTCGTATGCACGGAGATCGTAGGAAAGAATGCTGACCAGCAGCAATTAGACTGTGATTAGAGGTAGTCGACCGTCTATTGAGAAAACATGCCACATTAAAATCTATTGAGATGAAAGAAGGGGAGGCGTGAACAAAGGACAATGGGGTTGGATTATTGAAAGGAAATAAGGAAACAAGGAAGGAAACCAAACAAAAGGAAACACAATCAGAGGGAGCATAGGAAATTAACCACAGGATGGGGAACTTTATCCATTTTATTGAAAAGATTTCCCCCTCCCATTCATGGCCTAACACAAAAGACGCTGAATAGAAACCAGTAAACAAAGACTAAAATAGTACCTTTTCCCCCGTGAGCCATCCTGGGAAGCGCTTTCATCCTGCCAAGGCCACGGAAGAAAATCTCAACGCCATAAAAATAGAGTATAAGGTGCGTATTCCTATTGCCTGGTCAGTTTCAGTTCGCGCGGAGATTTTCGCGGCGGTGGAAGTGTCGCAGAAATACTGGAAGGGCCAAATATAGCTGTCGAGCTGCGCGCTTAGCGATGCACGAGTGTGAACCTATCACTTTGTCTTCACGGATCGACGCTAGTATAGTTAGGCTCAGGCAGGCCACCACTGAAACCCGACCTCCACATTTCTGCAGAGGAGGGTCCCCGTGGTGCTTGACTGCTTGTCATGCGCGGCGCTTCGTGTTCCACTTGCCGCCGTGTTGGTAGAGATTGGGGCCGTCACTGGTTGAGAGTAAGGGGAGGGGTTTTTATCTGGTGACCCAGTCCCTTTGCATTGTAACATCGTCATTTGGATGCAAAGGCGTTAACCTGATGGGGGGAATGCAGATGGTGATGTCGTACTGGTTGATGATTGGGTTGGAAAAGCGACAAGAGAAAGACGAGCCAAGCCACGTGATGACCAGAAGAAGAAATCAAAACAAAAGCTTCTCTTTCTAAATACCTTATAATAGCTATCATGTATCTCATATTTTTATTTTTCATTTCCATCTAATGTATTGATTAATTCGGTATGGTCGAGAGGTACAGTTTATCCTGAAGGGTGTAAGTACTGACTCAACTCCAAATCCAACCTCAACAACAAGAGAATACCTAGGTACGGGGATAATAAGGCTATTGAAGTACGTCATTTTCGGATCGTATATATAATAGGTAATGAACAGAGGAATCCGAAACGGAGAATCCAAGGGGTGGAAAATCCCCGGCGCCAATACGTAGGCGACATTCCACCCGGTTCCTTCCACACAGTAGCAAAGAACTAAGGAACCAAACAAGGCAAAAGAGAAGGATTTTGGCTGCCTAAAGACAGAATAGCGGATTGGACAGCGAGTTAAAGTTCCTAATCCAGCCTTGTTTTGTATCAGAATTTGTAGTGATAGCGACTCAAATGCCAGAACTCGGGAGAAGGCGTCTTTGCCAGTGCCGCAACGTCCGAGACCGGCCAGTATGATTTCAACAACCCTGTAGCTTCCAAGCCAAGGTATCTTTCGACATGAGACACACATTCCTCCAATCAGCAATTATTAATACACAGTTCCAAGCATGGAAGACATCGAGGATACCCAGTTGGGCGCGGATACAGGGAAGTCCCCTCCTTCGACATTATCGCCAATCTTGCTGGTTGCAGAAGGTCTCCGGGCCCCCTGCTGCCTCTGTTAGTTATTTCCAGGCTTGATGAGATATATATGAGAAAGGAATAGCCCACCTGTCTTTCTTTCTGGAATGCAGAGAAATTCACACAGGTGTCTCTTTGTCCAAGTGTAGTAGTAGAAACACAAGATTCTTCCACGGACTCTTCCGGAACCTCATGCTTAGTCGCCATGACCGTGAGTCCCAACGCACTCAACAGAAAATATCTGTCGCCCCCCTCAGTGTTATTCTTCTTTCCGCTTGTGAGGAGCAGCCTGGGGCGACTGAGAAAGAAACCATCTAGACACCACTGGCCTCGATAGCTTCAAGCTGTGCCCCACCCCTATCAACCAACCACTTCAATCCAGGCATTAGCACCGGTACGACATCACGGTAAGCTTATTCACGCTCTCCATAACTGAATTTCTGATATATTGACGCGTCAAAGTCCCTTTCTTGACTATTAGTCGGGATGGGCCGTACCTCAGCTGGGGTTGACCCTACGCCTGCTTCAACCAAAGAGGGGAACAATATGGGCAACGAACAAAGTAAAGCCGGCTCTTCAGCCCAGAATACATCGAGTGATCTCGCAGAGAGTCTGGGAAAGGAGTCCGAAAGCTGGAGACAGTCTTTCTATGCAAACCAACCTAGTGAGATCCGCTGTACTCGCAGCCCGGGTGGAGATTGTTCGACCTCAACTTTGGATGATGACGACTTTTGGAAATCGGACACTCCTGAAGAGGGTTCAAGTAATCGGAAGGATGTCAAGAAAAAGGGTCGTAGTAAGTGAGCTTCTGTGATTCTCCATTGTTATTTTCTGGTGTTCGAAGCGGGTGCGTGTGGGAGAAGAAGAGAGACTCTAAAGGTGAAACAGAAGATATACAGCCCGAGAGTAGACGTGAGAAACACCAGGCTCGCTCTGAAGCAATCTCCTTGATCCGGTCCCGTACTCGCTCACGTTCGTCTGCATCCGAAATCTACAACCAGAACACCCCTCCAGGCCTAACCCCCGACTTGTCTCCCGTTTCTGACGCGGAACCTAGGCACACCATGGTTTACGGAACAGCCAGTGTGCTGGACTATGCGGCTGCCACTAGGAAGAAAAAGAAAAAGACTAAGAATAAGGGTGCGGCTGAAGATGCTGACGTTAAAGATGAACACTACACTGGATCTTGCTCGAAGGAAGTCGAGGGGAATTCTGAAGTTAGTTCTGTTCCCAAAGATGAGGGTTCGAAGTCCTGTAGTGATGTACAGACTTCACCACCAGCTGCAGAGATCGACTCTGCAAACCTGGACGAGTTTCCGCCCATTCAATCTTGTGTCTCCAAGGAGAAGAAGTCTAAGCGTCAGCATGCTCCCGCATTCGAAATCTTCGAAGATAACGAAAACCAGACCAAGGGCAAGGAGAATGCGAAGGATGCAACCGCGCAAAAGCACCGCAAAGACGCGGGCGAAAGTGCAACAAGTCCTTCGAAAAATAAAAGCAAGAAGGGCAAGGGCAGAGCTCCTGGGCTAGACCGTGCTGCAAAAGCCAGAATTGGGAAAGATGTCGGACTTTACTCCCGGCCTCTAGCTATCAGACCTAAATCTAGCAGCCGTAAGGAAGCACCTGCCGCGCCCAAGGCTCCCCAGTCGGATGAAGGCAAAGGTCAGTATCCTGATTCCCTGTCAACACAGACGAATATTACTAGCTGACGAAAGAAATAGGCTCTAAATGTAACTCTGCTGCTATCTCAAAGGGAAGGGAGAAGGCGGACACTGCAGCCGGCGGCATACCCAACACTCCTACTCGCCAGCGTTCTCGCAGAAACACGGTTTCTACCAAGGACAAACTGCCCGCGATTCGCGAGGCCTCGCACGAGGTACACAAGGCTCAGCCAAGCGAGGAGATACCCATCAGCCCAATTGAAAAAGGCAACGCAGCCAGTGAGACACAGAGTGTAGTCGCATCCACCCCGAAGTCCACTGACACCGTCTCAACGGGATGGGGAACCGCGACTACAGCGCTCACTCCCCAGACCACCGGAGTCTCTGAGCCCTCAACCAAGGGAACCAGCCATCGGTGTAGCAAGAAACCCCCTGCGAAAGCTGCACCGACTACGACCACGGCCACCACTACTGTGACTGCCTTGTCTTCAAAGTTGACTACCGCCACCACCCATGCTCATCCAGCTTCATCCACCACTCGCACCCAGGCCCCCAAACCAACTCACGGCCACGGGTCGGTCACCACCCAGAAACCAGAGGGCTTCTTTTGGCAACTCGACAGCCATGGGTTCCCCTGTGGGAAAGCCGACTGTGACAAGCGCTGCAACCTCTGGGACGGCGCAGCCGTGATCTGCCCCCGCTGCGGGCCCTTTTCCGAACTACGCTACTGCAGCAAGGAGCATCTTCTCGAAGATATCAAAAATCACTGGGCCAACTGCGGGAGCTTTGTCTTCTGTCATCCGTGTTGCAAGTCGACCATCCCCTGTGATGTCCGTGAAAGTTGTCCCCTCGTCCCCTGCATGCACGGGTACGATACCCCCGAGCGTCATCGGCAGGCAGTCCATTTCAACATGAACGCTCACAAGGGCGATTACTTCATTTTCTCCGACTGGCAGGACATGGTCGAGGCTGGGTTCCCCGATGACAATCTGGCAATCCGCTGCTCAAACAAGGTGGTGCACACAATCCATTTCGACGATGAGAAGGAGAAGGATCGATTCCGGCGTGTCCTGGCCGCTTGTCTTTTGAGTACGTACGCCCCCTCCCTTCTTCCATTCGTTTTCTTGCCCCTTAACCCCAACCCCCCCAAGTCTATTCAGGATCCTAGGGTTATATTGAGAAGTACTAATGAACTGCCAGTGACCCTCGACGGCCACGAACTCATCGACTACCTCTTCCGCCTCATCCGTGACCAACTCCGCGCCCAAAACACCGCCCCGGAGCTCGAAACCGCCCTGAAATACCAATTCCACCAGGAATTCGCCGTGACCATCCAGGATCACATTACGGGCAACCGCCACGCCTGCGAAACTGACTGGGACGGCCGCAACCGACGTAACTGTCCCGACGATCTCTGTCGCGCGGAGTACCGTCGCCTGCTCGGCTCCCTCGGCGGTAGAGGCCACGTCCAGCTACTCGAGTACCTTGAGAGCTCGTTCTGGATTCTGCGTATGGTGAGAACCACTCATCCGGAGGTGAAGGATGCGGTGGCACGTATGCGCGGGGAAGGTTTTGATGGTGTTGCGGAGGATGACCAGAGAGTGTTTCGTCGCGGGGATGGATGGGATGGTCCTAATACCGGTGAAATGGAGATTGAAGGGGATAATGCATAGGTTCTGCTCGGCTCTGTTCTGTCTTACTTTGGCTGGGGCTTGGGGACTTTTCTCCTTTCTTTTTCAATCTCTTTCTTCGCTGTTTCTCGTTTCTTTCTGCGGGATCTGAGTTCGCTTGGATTCTTCATTTGACTAGTGACGGTCATTCTTCTGGAGGATGGACGGCCTGGATCGAGTCTCTTTAGATTGCTGCGACGTGGAATACGTTCTGGCTGACCTGATTGGATATGATCTCGGAGCTTCTGTGTTGTTTTGCTGGGTGGTGGACAGCCCCGAGGTGAAACTGCCTTCACGACTACTAGTTTCTAGTACATGGCTATATGCCTGGTATGTACACTAGCATTTTACGCCCAAGGACTGGGTCTAACTTTTGTTGGATCTACTCGTGGCTAATGCAATAATATTTAATATACCAGATCACAGCGACAAGAGTAGCTCGTAAGCTATGGCATCTTGATCAACTGTCTGTAGCTATATTCATATAAAAGAGGCCTCAGTTTAAAGGCCATGCAACCCAGCTCCACCAGTTCCTCCAGTCGTAATCTGCTACTACAGCAGTCTTTTCTCACTTTCCTGGCTGGGCAGGTTCAAGTCTATCTTTTATTCTCTCCCTATTATCCACGTTCTATTCATGATGCTTTAATTCCACTAACAGCAGGATAGCTCCTAAAACTTGGTTCCACCTCTGGTGTGTTTGCCCATTCTCCACGAGCCCACCCTTCATCCCACATCTTTCTGTACAATTCCTCCTCTCATCCCGGCCGCGAACCCTAGGTCCGACGACTCTTATGCCACTTATCGAACATCTCCCGCCGCTTTTCTTTAGAGCTGTAATACCACCCCGGGAATTCTGGGGTGATATTGTCCTTCCTACCCGCCCGATCTGCATCCAGCTGGTCAAGGACATGCTGAGTCTCCACATCGGACAGAATGATATACTTCCCATCATCATCACTGTCGAATGACGCTTCCTCTACCTTCCCTGTCGACCACGCAAAGGAAGGCGGCAGTGGTGGGGGATCATTGTTACTGAATTCCAAATCCGTCATGATACCGCCGGAGGCCGTAAACCGGGGATCCAGAAGATGAAAGGATCCAGCCCCGGGCAGGAACAGGCGGTTCTGCGAACCGCTCGACAGAGGTTGACTGAATTTCGCGAGGACATCCTTCAGATATGGGTGATAGGTATTCTGAAACCAGGCTCTTTGGTCGTCCGATATCCCCTCGGGTGTGTCCTCCGCCACGACTTGGATATTCTGCGACTCGAACGTCAAGGCCCCATCTTGTACCGACGTCATTACGAGATCGACTTGCCACCGGATCAGGTGCTCGGTCATATTCCATCGCCGTCTCACAAGTGCAGAGCGGAGGCCGGTTGTGATGCGGCCCTGGATCTGCAGGATATCCTTTCCTTGTAGATGCGATATCTTATGCTCTTGGATCACTGCCTTGATGGTTAGAGGAAGCGTGCAAACAGGGAAAAAAAAGAATGAATGAAACACAACAACCCCCTCTTGGGTTTTGATCGGATGCATTCATATTTCCAAAAAGAAAAGTGTAGGCTAGGCGCAACGTACCGTAATGAGCAGTAGCGAATTTCCGCATCCCCATCGATATTATACTAAAAGCAGATGCTTTTATCACGTCCGTTTTGACGAGAGGTTTTCTCTGCTCAGCCCCTTTATCATCTAGATACAATGGAGTTTCGTCGGTGCCATGAAACCCAGGAATAGGGCACGCCTTAGCAAGCAATGTCCTCGCATGGTGCCAGATGTAGTCATCAAACAGGGCTTTGTTCATCACATATACATCATCCAGAGTGCCCTCCCATGGTAGAGAGCGAGGGATAGAGCACCTCTTACGACCCATTAGGAAACAGAGAGCTGTGCAATCGTCGGGGAAACCCGAAGGTCTCTCAGTTGGCTTTCTATGAGGGTAATTCCAGAAGTTGATGTGCGTGACACTGTATGTAGGGTCAGGGAACGGATCTAGCAGATGGTGTTATTACCACGAGCCTCGATCATCCCTTGGACGTGAAGGGGAGAAAGAGAGAGAAAGAGAGAGAGAGAGAGAGAGAGAGAGAGAGAGAGAGAGAGAGAGAAAAGAAAGCGTACCGGAGGGATCGTCAATATGCGACGTGTATCCCAGGATGTTGCAACCTTGCTTCTCCATGAGGTCAAGCCATTGGGGGACTGCTTGCTCCAGAAGCTGGTGCTTCTCAGAGTCATATTTACTCTTTTTTGGCTCCCAGCTTGTGGAATTGGTCGCTATAATTGTTAGGTCATGAACATGAACATGCACGGCATCAAGGGGCCTAGCCTACAGGAGAGATCGAGGAAAATTTGGGCAACCGTAAAGGTTGACCCTGGTAATCCAGCTCGAATAGCATAGGCTTGATACTCCTTGCTACTGCTGGGGACGGTCTTATACCCTTTACGTATCATCGTCAGAAGAGCACCGAATCCAACAAAAGCCGATAAGTTGGGTTTACTCACCAACCCGCGTTTGAAACACCAAGAGCCAGTTTTCGAAATGGAACTCCTCAAGTTCCGTGCCAGCCTCTGGCTCAAAATCACCAGATTTCATGTACAACCTGTAGAAGACGGTCTGGGACATCGCAAGGAGTTCGACCTCAGGTGCCAGCAGCTCGGCACTCAGCGTCCCTGTGCCAGGCAGTGTCACCGAGAAATTCTTCATGGGCTGGTCAGGTTCAAAGCGCGTTTTTTTGAACATGGAATTGAAGATCTGGTTAAGCGTATATTGAGTGATTGCGAAGACCTGGTCGACCTGCGGTGACCCCGGAGCGGGGTTATAGGTTGATGGGGCCATGCTGAGTACAATGTTCTCGTGGGCTGGAGGGGGAGATGATTGTATCGCTATTTCAGAAGCGAACCAGACTCTTATATGAAACCCTTGGGTCATCTCGCACGTTTGGGGAGCGGCAATTTGCAGACAATACGAAATCCACCCCCGCCAGCCACCAATTTGGGTCGAAAGCCGGCTCCGCAACTCCATCCTGGTTTTGTGCTAGCCCAACATGTGGCCATTCAAATGGCCATTCAATATAAGCAGGCTAAAAACACCTGCTCTTCAGGAAGCACGTAGGATTCGTCTATTGGCTAGCGTTGAGTCCACTGCTGACTCACAAGTGGAATTTTCTCCATTATTTGCAAAGCGTGGCTGGCTGGATCTGGACTTGGCAGACAGACACCATTCTAGTGATAGCTGGAGGGGCAACACATCAAATATCCCTCTGGACCCTCGAGGTTGTTCTTGTAGAGATCGTTGTGCACAATATCACCCCAAGAGGACGTACCCAAACGACGTATTATAGCCCACCGCCCTCCATGATTACGGTCAAGAAGGATGCCGAGTTCATGACGAACTATGTGCTCGGTCAAGACATCCATCGTGCTCAGAAATTCTGCCTAGCCAAGGACGACGAGCACGATCCGATATATTTCATCCACACGGCTGAATCCGAGCTTCATGTGCTTGGAAGTCCCGACGGAGAGCCAAAAATGGTTGACTTTGCCGCTGTGTCCGGCATTGGGAGAGAGGGCCTGCAGTTCCAGCAGTTTGAAGTACACCAAGCCCCAGACAACACCCTCGATATCTCGGCTGCAGTGGCATCCCCAACCGGAAGCACCGTCTATACCGCATACAATGTGACCCCTACGGAGCTGTTGACGGGAATTCCAGCTGGAAAGCTCACCGAGGGCTTATCATTCCCCAAAGTCGCTTCTATCTTCCTGGTATCTCCCCCTCTTTCTTTCTCTGTTTCTTCTTGACTTGTGAGAAAAATTGTTTTCTCTAACAAGGTCAATTAATACCAGGGTACACGCGCCAAATCCACACCAGATGCTACTCCGAACATGATGGTTGCCTTTGAGCGCCCTGATAGATCCGCGCACGACGAGGATATGTGCATCGTCGATATCAAGGGCCGCCAGGCGACTCGACGTGATTTCAGCTTCCGCGCGAACCGCAAGAAGATCCTCTCCGTGCATCTGGGTACCATGCCAAGCGACGCTGGGCAGTGTATCTTCATCCACTATGAAGGATTTGATGGCAAGAATCATATTGATTGGAAGTATCTCGAGCCAGGGGAGGATCTGATGACATCTACGGTCTTATGCACGGACGGTAAGTGTCTTGTCCAGCCAATCCTCGCTTCCACTGAGAGCCGTCCTGCTGATGAGGTATTTTCCAAATTCCTAGAACCGAAAGCGATAGCCACCTGCTGGGATCCTACAACAAAGAGTACGATCTTGCTCGTTGCCGGGAGGAAGCTGACTCTCTTCAAGTCGTCCCAATACTACAGTAATAGACGGCCAGGAACGGTTGTGGGGTCACTGGATAGTATAGGCAGTATCAAGGGCATGACTGTAGCACAGTCGGACAGAACTATCCGTCTTTGGTTCAGCGCGACTGACAACGCAGTGCATTATAACGAGTGGGAGCTTACCAGGGCCTCACCATTTCTGACCAACCATGACCGCTCCCCGATCTGCCTTCGGCCCAAGAGCAGTAACACTGTCCTGTTTAGCAGCATGATGTCTCTTAAGGGCGCGGGAACTCGCCAGAAAACCGAGGTCAGCAGCTTCCTGTCCCACGATAACCAGGGTAACCTGCTTCTCCTGCAGCAGGACTCGGTTTCGGGGGTTTGGCGGGACATCCCCGTCTGGCGGCCGGCGGTCGATGAAACGGTAAAGGAAATCAACGGCCACACGCTGCGATTCCAGGTCATCGATGACCAGAAGCAGGATGGCAAAAGCAAGGATTTGGCCAATTGCTGGTTGCTGGTGTCCTGTGATGGGCTCGTCAGGTGCATGGCGAACGACAAGCATGTTACGATCACTCGGATTGGGCAGTGGCTCAGGACCGACGTGTCTGGCTCGCTGAGGATCGCGTTCATGTCGGATGATTTTGTCTGCCACACATTTACCGTTGACCGGTTCAAGCCAGCGAACGGCTCGATCCGTGATGAAGTCAAACTGGGTGATGCGGTCTACCATCCGACTCGTAAAATTGCAGATAAGATCAGGGAAATCAGGACCGCAGACCACTTCCTTAATCTTCGGAAGC
Source organism: Aspergillus conjunctus (assembly GCA_027569095.1). NCBI lineage: Eukaryota > Fungi > Ascomycota > Eurotiomycetes > Eurotiales > Aspergillaceae > Aspergillus > Aspergillus conjunctus. Next base: position 25,730 of record JAPDEL010000145.1, read on the forward strand.
CCGACGGGAGCAAGCTATTTTCCGGAGAACTGAGCGAGGAAGAAGGTCATTTGGCCGCAGAATCCATGCAGGCTTTCGCGCAGAGCTTAGACGACATGCACAAGGGGGGTACGGGGTCTCTTGCTGGAGATTTCAATGCAGAGAACATCTTCGGTGATATTGCGAAATGGGCTGAAGGCGCATGGAACAGTATAATGGATGCGGCCCAGGATGCAGTCAAGTGGGTGGTTGAGAAAGTTGGTGAGTATAACCCTAACTAACGCCTGTGCTCCTCCAGTTGCTTGCCTGGTGCCATAATACTGACGCCCGAACAGAATCCGCGGGCCGGGAGGTCTGGAAATTTGTTGTGCATATGGCTGGGGAGGTCTATCACTTTGTTCTCGATACACTGTCCAATATCCTGAACGCGATTAAATGGGTCTTCAAGAAGCTTGGCGCCCTATGGAAGGAGTTCGTCAAGTGGGTCAAGTTCCTGTTTAACTGGGGTGATATTAAAAACACCTCTGCCAGTATCGTTTCCTGCTTTAATACTGCCCTTGACTACGCCGACTATAGGCTCCAAAACCTGCATACGGATGTGCATTCCTTCTTGGATAACTGCGGCAGCACTATTAAGGGCAACCTGGGAATAATCAATAGCCACCTGGGCGGGAGTCACCTGCAAGGCCTCACTGACAGTGACAATCTGTCCGCAAGCAGCAGCAGCAGTAGCAACGACGAAGAAAAATTTGGGGTTGCATACAGCTGGGCCTCCGACCAGTGCATCTATAGTGGCGCACTGGCGCAGGCCAGATTCGGAGACATGGCCAACTTCGCTGCAGCGAGCAGCGCCTCCAATATCAACGCAGAAATCATGAAACAGTTATGGGATGAGGTTGCCAGCGGGGTAGGGGACCTGGGGAACGGCATCAAGGCTATCTTTAAGGACATTTTCAGGTTCTTCCTGTCCGGGTCCTTAGATTTCTCTGGCCTCATCCGTCTGATCGCAGAGCATACCATCGACACCAGCATTTCGTTAATGAAAACCAACGCCAATATCATATTCAAATGCCTGGGTATCGGCCTCGACATTATCCGGCGTGGCGCAAATCGGGAATTCCACATCCCTCTCATCAGCACACTGTGGAGGATGGTTTCCGGTGGACGGCCATTAACCCTAATTAACGTGTGCGCCCTGCTCGTTGCCGTCCCGACTACATTACTCTTCAAGGCAAAGAAGAAGTGTGCACCGTACAAGCTGGAACATAAGTTGAACCTGAGCACTTACAGAGCCTACCTGGATGGATACTGCGATTTTGGTTATGAGTTAGAGGTGTTTTCGGATGCGGCACTCACCGTGACTGAACCCGTGTATAACAAGTTCAAGACCTTCTCCGTGACGCTGGGCATGTTTGGAGCCATAATTCCCCTCCCGAGCAATGATACGACCCTCGGCGTTTTGGACAATATCGTCCTATCCTACGGCACGCTTGTCTCCTTCTTTGCCCACCCTACGCCTAGCGATTTGCGAGGCCCTTCAGAACGCGTTTTCATCCGACAAGCGGTAAGTATCTGCTGCCCCCCCGGGGCCCTAGGCAAGGAAGAAGGAAGGCCTTATACTAACGGCAACCTTCTAGTTCTGGACCCTCAAGCTATGTGACATGGGAGCCACGGCCGCCGTGGATACAATGAAGCGCTTCTCAACCGCGGACAAAGAGATCACCAAACGCTGGAACGCTTCGGTTTCGGGCATCGCAGCCATCCCGACATTCTACCTCGAGCAGGCTTCCAACGTCCTCGACATGATCGACGGGGATAAAAACGGGGTGCTTATTTCGAATAACATTGCCAAATCGTACTTGGACCTGGGTAAGGCACTGGGCGACGCAGTAGGGGCGTGGGATGGGCCTGAGGATGCAGAGGCCGCGGGCATTACGGGAGTTACGGTGAGTTCGGTTTGTTCGAATGCAAAGATAGGGCTTAGAGTGGCGGATTTTGTTATTAAACATGTCTAAATCACGTATCGGCACTATCAAGAGTTGTTGTTGGATTTGTGGTGAGAAGAGCTATCTATTGTCGGAGGCACCGCGCGCGCGAGCATGGTAAGTTTGGTCACCTGTTCTCGCTTCACCGCCGAATTCGCCACCACAGAATCGATCTATAGATGACTGAATTCAGGTGAAAATTAGTCATCATAAATGTCTATAAATATCATCGTTTTAGTACTAGATTGAGAATTCAGACTTATTGATTGCGTTATTCTGCACCATACATTTTACTAGGCGATACGAACATGCATGGTTGACAAAATCTATTTGCATACAGTTACAGTCGGTCTCGAAATCGCCTTCACCAAAAGCATATGATGATTGGTTTCCCGCCCCACTGCCAAGACTGTAGCATGAGTAGTTTACTTGAGCCACCAGCACATACTTGAGGGCTTTGTAAATGCAGCCTCCACCAGTATGGTTTACATTGGGGATAGAAAAGGAAAATCCACACAGTTTTATGATTACCCCATACTATACATTTACCACGCATAAACCTCATGCACAATGGAATATTAAGCTCTTGAACCTGTAGAAGAATGTCACTATTGTATGGCAATGGTGTAAAGCATTATTATGTTCATAGACGTGAACTAGTGTTTTGACTGCATCAGAATGTCCACTCATCTAATAACGCTTTCATACAGGCAGCACCTGTTGCTGCAGCATACGGTTGCCATATTTTATTTTTATGGCTGTCAGCATAATCACACACCCCCTTGACCACCAGGCAGGGCAGGCTATCCCAGACCCCTACGCCCTCCATTTCAAAAGCTATCACATTATCTTGCATAGCAATGAGATCTCTATCTTGTCCAGACTTCATGACTGTATCCCCAGATGCGATCAGACCAAGATGAATAGTGGGAGACGGCGTATGTCCTTGAGTAAGTGCAGTCTGAAGCCGTTTGCGTTGAACAAGTTTATCTTTGTGGCATTTCAATTGATGACATGATAGGTCAAAAACTTCATCACATACTGTGCTATTGGTTGAGTGGGCACAGCTGATACAAGCAACGGGGTCATGATGTTTATGCCGATAAGTAGACTGAAAGAGCTCATCCTGGTCTATTCCTGGATAGCGGGCAGTGTCATTGCCAAAGGTCTGATTGATGGTTTTTAGATATTTCTCCATATTCCTACCAATCCGCTCCCGTACCATCGTCGTCTTGATTTTCGAAAGGAAACCTCGTATCGCCACGTTCGGCCGACCAAGTTCATCAGAGACAGATGTCTTGCGAAGAAACGCCCCCGGAACTCTTCTGCCAAAATCATGCTGGATAATCCCGTCACTGACCACTATGTCCCCGAGAATAATCTCTTCGTGGCCGTTCTTATATGGAACGCCGCCACAAATCCCGACCACTAGGGCGAGTTTGATACTTGGATAGGTTGATCGTATGGAAGAGGCAGCTTGGGATGCAACGCTCTTCCCTATGTTTGGAAGATGTACCAAAACAGCGTGGTGACGACCCATTCGACCGAGGGTGTATGAGTTTGAGTCTCCTGGTGCGTTCTGATAGTTAGAGTCTTGGCAGAACCCATCAAAAAGGACGCTAACTGCATCGACTTCTAGCGGCAAGGCACAAAATATTGCAACGGTGAAATCTGCCTGAAGAGGAGACTCTGAGGCAGTGATAGTCGTATTTGAGATGTCCTGGTTAAAAATGGTCTCAGTTGTGTTCGTCGTGGGAAGACTTTGGATATCCCAGTCATCTCGGTAGGCGTCGGATAATCTTTTCAATGGGGCGACAATTTTCTCATAGAGGGCATTCTGTCGGGCTCTGATTTCGTCTACCTCTCTAGATTGCTGTATTGAATAGCCACCGAATAGCTCAGGGTTGAGACAGTTATTAACAGCCTCTTCATACAGAGAATGCATGGTTTCTTTCAAATTGCTTCTATGCGCTGTTGTCCACGCCCATGTATAGTAATCATTGATCACACTTTCACTCAAGGGGTGAGGACAATCCTCATTTGTTAAGGGTTGCTTGACCGCAATTTCGATGAGAAGGATCCCTAATGCAAGAATATGTGGATATTGGTGCATGAGATCACTGGCATGATAAAAGTCCTCGGACTTCACAATCACTTGAGCCAATTTTGTCGTCAGGTATGGATGTGGTTTACCCTGGCCTGTCAGGCCAGTTCCTTCATTTAATAATTGAATGCTCTCGTGGGTCCAGGGTGTCATCATCCATGGTGAATTGTAATATTGCCAGACAGACTTGGCAATAGTATAGGCTAGGTGAGACTTACCCTTATTGGAGATATGAGGAATATTTTCAAGCCATTGCCCGAGTGAGAGGCCTTCACAATGGAATATACCACGGCAGGGGTTGGGATTAGGGGGTTCAATAACCTTAAGCACGTTTGACTGGATATAAAAGTGAACAGGATTTCCAAGCTCATTATCAATCAATTTGCAAAATTCTCCTAGCGCTAGTCGCCGCACTCTTTGTGCCACGCAAGAGCGGCTTAGTTCCGGCGATAAAGGCTTAAGGGGTGGGGTGGTGAACCCTACTTTCTTCCCCTTCTGACTACCAGTCCGCCTGCGAACCTCGGCCGTGAGCATTAGCTGTATTTGTTGGCTTCATCTGGCGTTTCTCTGTCTCACCTTGGAAACATCACATTCGACTCTTTCCACTGTACAAATGATTGAGAATGTATCGGAGGAAAAGAGTTGGCTTTAAAGACAAGTTCAAATGAAACATCGTCATCCTTGTTGTGGTTGTCAGTGCTTAGTCGCAGCCGTGTCCATTCCAGGTGACCCGTGCGGCAGCGACAAGTAGCATAGGTCTGTAATTGCGTGTAAAGCGTTTCATTCAAATGTCCTGGATATCCAATATCGCCGTCATCCTGGTATCCCTCCTCTGTATACAGGGCCTCCGTTTTATCCACTGTCAGGCAATCCGGAATTAGGCGTAGAAGGGTGTGGTATTCTGGGTTTTGTAAGACAAAATGTACCAGGCTTTCCTGTGTTTCTTTGATAACAGTCTGTCTGGTTTTGCTCGTGGAATCCTTGTAAGTAAGAATTCTCTTCAGAGCTCGAAATTGATCTGCCTCGTTGCGCGACCTCTGCGAAATATGTTAAAGAAGGCTGGTTGAGTGAATGTATACAATGACACCCACTGAACATGCTTTGTTGACAAGCTCAAATATTTTCATCAGCTTTTGTCGCGCGATTGCTGTCTCACTTATCGATGATACCTGCTGGGATAGAACAAACAACTCGCATCCTAGCGTACCATAAACCTTATTACGAGTCTGCTGCCCGATGAGAATGACCTGGTTGCTGATCCACGGTAGAACCTGGCAGCCTAAGTCCAGGACATCTAAATCGTCCATGAAGCATGATAAAGATGAATATATGGGGGTTATAAATTGAAGTTAAAGAATAATGTAAAATCGGACGAAGTGGTGTCAGCTCGTGCGGGGTAAATCGGTGACCTGCATGCAGCACGTGCTGAGCTAGTCCTCGATTATTGGGAGAAAACCATCCAAGCTGTGGAAGTCAAGATTGTCGATGTTGCACCTAAAGTTATGGCAGACCAACTTGCCATATACAATGCCACACTGGCCTGTCATCAGGTTTTCCGAGACTTGGGTGCTGTACCTATCTTGGAAGAATGGGCAGAGAACTGCCTAGCTGACTTGAACTTGTGGGCTAACGGGGCTGGTGCTTTGAAGGTGGGAAAGGCATCCCTAGACGCTCGACTATCCTCAAACCTGGACGCAAAGATATTTGTTGTTAACCTTTTGAGAATGCTACAAGTATTTGTGGGAAAGTGCGTTGAAATAGGTAGTATCAAGACATTAATGTCGAGGAAAATAATAATGACTGACTTGTTCACCAGGATGCGAGGTGCACGATGATACACTAGAAACCTCTGAAATATCCCAGGCCATTGAGGATGTAAATGATATTATGGGCCAACTCAGCAGAATCACAATTTCGATTCGCAAAGCTGGTGCAAATGCTCGCACCCAAAAGGCCGATGCTTCCTATGACCCTGATCATCCACAGATTACAGCTTTATCCCAACACCTCCAGCTACTTTTGCTAGTAAAGCCTAGTAAGAACGGCACTCTGCAGGCGAGGGCCTCTTCGCAGGGCATACTAGTATCTTCATGTAGAGATGACAGCACTGTGATCGATTCACACTCTTTGACTGCTATCCAGCAACGGCTCATTGAAGCGAATTTGAAACGGAGAAATCGATTTTTATATGCCCAGCGCCATGCGATGAAACTGTCTGAGAGAGATCAGGCCCCCTCAACATTGATACCGGCACCCCGAAAATTATCCCTGCCACCCGTTCTCAACGTTCTCAACGCTCTCAAAAGAAATACAGAAGAGTATGAAGTGCCAAAAGCCTATAGTGCAACCACTGCAACCGAAGTACAGGATCCGATTGCACTACCAATACAAGCTAGTGCCCAGCCGGCAACCACAGTCATCTCTGCAATCAGCTCTCGTGTGACGTATCCAAGGCCTCCTCCACTAAGAAGCCATCAGAATGTATTTCAGTGCCCTTGTTGTTGTCAGACATTGTCAACTTCTATGAGCAGAGGAAGTCAGTGGAAGTACGTATTGATACCTTGAGCTTTTTATCATGACTAATCATATATCAACTTAGGAAACATCTCTCCAGAGATGTTCTTCCCTATACATGTATTCTAGAGGGTTGCCCTCACCCCGAAAAACTTTACCACACCAAGAATCTCTGGCTGTCGCATATGTTCACGGATCATGGAGGCATTTTTAACTGGGTGTGCCTCGCCTGCAATGATTCTAGTGCGCGTCCAGTATTCTACGAGAAGTCAGCATTCATCGAACATCTAGAGGGAAGACATTCGAGGGGTATCCAACCCCAACAAATCCCTATGTTGGTCTCTGCCTGGCAGCGCAAAACGCCAGTATCAATTCACTCTTGCCCCCTATGTGGGTTTGAAGATCATGATTCAGACGCCGTCTTGAACCATACTGCTGAGCATCTTCATTCATTCTCCCTTAGGTCCTTACCATGGGCACCAGGGGAGGATGCACCTGATGATGGTTTGTACAATGGCTATTATAAAGAGCATCCATATTTCAATACAGCTAGATCAGTCGGCACAGAAAGTGAGCGATCAAGATCTACGATGTCACTTGAGCAGAGGGACCTAGAAGAATTACCTGCCATGGGCTCTAGTGGAGAGACAACGGAAAACAATCAGCTGACAGAAGAGAAGATACGGGATATTTTGAAAAGTCCAAATGCTGAAAAAGATGTGTTGAATGCGTTCTTAAATGGCATTGAGAACCAGGAGTCTTTCCAGGAGCCATTCACACTCGCCAGCCTCGACACCCTTGACAGCCAGAGCAAGTATAAAACGGCGGAAGCCACACACCGACGGAATTTTGAAGAGTTTGAGAAGGTGCTAGGGCCAGCACATCCAGAAACACTTACCAGCATCAGCAACCTTGGTTCAGTCCTTGCTGACCAGGGCAAGTATGAGGAGGCAGAGGCCATGTACCGATGGAATTTTAAAGAGTTAGAGAAGGTGCTAGGGCCAGAGCATCCAAAAACACTTACCAGCATCAGCAACCTTGGTTCAGTCCTTGCAAGGCAGGGCAAGTATGAAGAGGCAGAGGCCATGCACCGACGGGCATTAGAAGGTTATAAGAATGTGCTAGGGCCAGCACTTCCAAAAACACTTACCAGCATCAGCAACCTTGGTTCAGTCCTTGCTGACCAGGGCAAGTATGAGGAGGCAGAGGCCATGCACCGACGGGCATTAGAAGGTTATAAGAATGTGCTAGGGCCAGAGCATCCAAAAACACTTACCAGCATCAGCAACCTTGGTTCAGTCCTTGCAAGGCAGGGCAAGTATGAAGAGGCAGAGGCCATGCACCGACGGGCATTAGAAGGTTATAAGAAGGTGCTAGGGCCAGCACTTCCAAAAACACTTACCAGCATCAGCAACCTTGGTTCAGTCCTTGCTGACCAGGGCAAGTATGAGGAGGCAGAGGCCATGTACCGATGGAATTTTAAAGAGTTAGAGAAGGTGCTAGGGCCAGAGCATCCAAAAACACTTACCAGCATCAGCAACCTTGGTTCAGTCCTTGCAAGGCAGGGCAAGTATGAAGAGGCAGAGGCCATGCACCGACGGGCATTAGAAGGTTATAAGAATGTGCTAGGGCCAGAGCATCCAGAAACACTTACCAGCATCAGCCATCTTGGTTCAGTACTTGCTGACCAGGGCAAGTATGAGGAGGGAGAGGCATTAGGGATCAATACCCTCAGTGGCTCTGCACCATAAATCCCACGTAAAAGAGATACTCTGTATAAGGTTTTGCACAGAAAGCACCTTGTTTTTCCTTCTCATTTTTACTAAAAATATAAGGCGTATAAACTTGAAATATGTAGTATCTAAAATTGATGTACGATGATTATCTTTTAGGTTGGTATCAAGTACTTTTTGCGTGAGTACTTTGTTTTAAAGAAAATTGTAAGGACTGGGTATATTGATACGCGGTATGAACATATATTGTACACTCCCTGTTTCGGATGAAATGAAACCCAATGTGAACAGAGACCCTCATCTGATTGCTGGTGGCTCAATAAACTACCCACGCTAAGGTCTTGATAGTGGGGCAAACCAACAATGTCATATGTTTTGTTGGAAGGCGATTTCAAGAACGACTATATGGGGATTCGAAGACAGAACGCCCTAACTATATAAAGTGGGAATTCTTGATTAATCACGAGGTGGGTGTTCCAGCACCATACCTGAATTAGGAATTGCCAGATTTGTGTATCTTTCTCCTTGCTTCGACTCATATCGGGGGGTCTCTAAGCCACTGCGGCTGGAATTTTATCAGTGTGAATTGAATGGTGGGTAAAGGGGTAATCTCGATTATAAAATTTGTAGAAATGGGCATGAGAGATAGTCTTGGTAAACCAATGGAGTTCAAGCTAGAGATAGGCATGCTAAAGATATAATATCAAATCTATTAGAGGCTGTATCAAGAACAGAGAAGTATAGAGGTCATGGATGACTTTATATATCCGGTCTGGATTCTATTTTATTCACTGGAGGCTTTGTTTCTGAGGGTGGTAGGGAGTGCATCGGAGGGATATCACTAGCAAGGTTGTATAGGGAATAACATCGACAAAGGGGGGTAAGGAAAAGATTACATGGTATTACTTTCCCCTGGAGCATTGGCTTTGAGGATTCTTTGTAGCCTGTGAAAGGCCGTAAGACATTCACCTACAAGACTAGATATTGCTATGCCACTCGACCAGGTGCTGGACGCGGTATGGTGCATCTTATTAGGGTTTCATTGGGGCGAATGAATAATGGTTTTCGTTTTACTTGCTATATGCTTTAGAACGGGGAACTAGTGATCTATGTTGCATTTATTGAATAGCGTTGAAGAGTCAACACCTCTAGATTCTTTGGTCTAACCCAGTTACCGAACGATGTACTTCTTCAATCCACGAAGTCTCTCCTTTGCCGTCTCGAGCACCTCGTCTTCCTTGCAGACTGCGAACCGAAGGTAGTCCTCCGCGATATGGGCATTTGCATCGGTGTAGAACTCGGTGGGAGGGATAGCAGCCACTCCGACCTCGTGAATCAGGAACCAGCAAAGCTTGAAATCACGGGGGCGATTAGCAACGTGAGGAGGAAATGGATAATCCTCAGGGAGCTTGACGGAAGCCATATTGGCGAGGACAAAGTAGCCACCCTCGGGGTCGGAGTACTACAGTATAATATTAGTTTCATGCTGAAAAGTCCGACGGTAAGATCGCGTAAACATACTGGGATGTTGAGCTCATCAAAGACCCCGCAGAATCGCTCCATCTTCTGCTTCATCTCCTTCACGCTCTCGTCCCAAAATCCTTCCTCGTCCGCTTTCTCGAAGGCAACGGCCGCCGCTTCTTGGAGTGGGGACACGCTGCTGTAGCAGATGCGAGTGTGGGCACCGGCAACATACTTGATCAGATGCTCGGGTCCGATCAAATAGCCTACACGCCAGCCGGTGGCGTAGAAGGCTTTGCCGGCGGAACCAACGGTGATGGTCCGTTCGTAGAGCTCCGGAGATAGAGTAGCGATTCGTGTGAAGGGAACGTAATAAAGACGGTCGTATACTTCGTCGGACAGGATGATGAGGTTATGCTTCACGCAGAGCTCACCAATGCGCTCCAGCTCCGCGCGGGAGAACACCTTTCCAACGGGGTTGTGCCTGTTTATTATTAGACACTGGCGATCGTAATCCGAGAGAAGGTTGATAACTTACGGAGAATTCAAGACCTAATGTGTCATGATTAGGTGAGCTATTCAAGAACAAGTCACGGAAGGGATGCGTACAATCATCTTAGTCTTCGAGTTGATGGTCTTCTCAAGCTCATCGAAATCGATCGTCCATTCAGAAGCAGGCGAGGTCCTAGTAGCGCCATCCTTGGGAGGGTGGAGAGGGACGTATCGAATTGTGCCACCGGGCATCTCGATGTTGCTAATATACCTTCACAGAACGTCAGACGAGTATAATATTGTTGGAAAACAACCCGACTCACTGATCGAAGAACGGCTCGAAAATGATGACCTCATCTCCAGGCTCGATGAATCCCATAAAGGCACTCAGCATTCCCTCATTGGCGCCGGTGGTGATGGTGACCTCGGTATCGGGATTCAGGGTGCGACCGAAGAAGGGGGAGTATGCATCGGCGATGGCTTTCTTGAGACGTGGGCGTCCCTAGGTTACCGTGAGTAAAGACCGATGTCCGCAATGCGTTCAACTTTTGCTTGTACCTTGGTGGGGGAATATTGATTGCAATCGACTCGGTCAAGGGCGGCCTTTGCGGCATCCAGGGCGAACTTCGGGGGGTTGTAGCCACTAGTAAACAGAGTAATCGTCAGCATAATTGTCTTGAACAACAGATGTTCCCAGAAGGGTGTTCTCACAAGAAACCCTGTCCCATGTTCACGATGGGCTGGACGGGGGAGGCAGCGGCGGCCTCATTGACGATAGACCTAGGAACCGATTAGGAGAGGCATTCGGCGATATCGCCAAAGTAGTATCTCGCACCAAACATCTTGTCTCTGACCAGCTACTCTCCTCGCCGGTCGAAAAGGATCGGGGCGAGCCGCGGTAGCCGACATCGCTCTGGTTCCGGTGCGCAAGGGCGAAAGGCGGGGCAAGAAAAGCGTAGCTTGGGAGCGAGAGAGGGAGCTGAATGAAATCGGGGATTTGGCAGCTAATGCAGCAAAGGAGCGATGACCCGGGAGCATGAGGGCAGCAATGAGGGGTACGCGGGGAGGTGTAGAAGTGGTGAATAATGGAAGAGTCGCTCAGTAATCGGAACGGAGCGAATTGGATCATCGGCGACTCCCATTGCGACAGTCCCGTCGTCGGAGCTGTTGGAGACTTGGAGGCTGGAGTACCACCACAGCACGCAGCATGTCCGAGGAGACATGCCGGGTTTTCTCTCAAAGTTTCCCGTCATTTCTGCCTCTCTAACGGGAAGATAGTACCTGATTATGATGGATTTAATTCAATATCGCAATTCTCGACTAACTAGCCCTATGGAAACATCCGACAGTATCACCAACCCGCTCTTAACCAATCATCAAAAGTCGGAGCTAAGAGACCACCATCTTAAAATATTCAAGGTTACTCCGGAGTATTCATGCCGGACGAGCAAGCAATCAAAAGCCCATTTTGTAATTGGACATAGTTGCTTATCCTGCGGCTGGGTGGGAGCTTTTCAGTCCTTCAAAGGCCTTGCACCAGCCAATCATAATGTGTGAGTTTAGAGACAAAGTGACCGATCACATCCAGTTGGGATTATATGTTCAGCGGATCCAATGCTCGAAGGCTTTCTCCAACATCTGGCTCCTGACTGAGGTCACTCCGAGAAAGGCGCTCTCAGGCACCCAGGCATCCAGTCACATATATGACTAATCTGATATCTTGACGCGTTGACGCGTTTTGGCGACGACATCAAGTGAATTCACCTCAGCCTTCGACGCACGGGATTTTAATTTGTTAAATCTTCTTTTTTGAGCATAGCTGGCTCTGTTTTAATTAAATACTTCTATGCTCTAGGCACCATGGTGTCGTGTCCCATCTGCGGGAAGTCCGTCCCGAGCCTCAAAATCAACGACCACATCGACTCGGACTGTCAAAGTTTCATCGAGGAGCCAACATCGAGTCCCGGGACCCAGCCGTCATCTCAGAAATCTCAAGTTCCGAGCTTTTTCCAGCCGGCCTCCACACGCAAAGCTTCGTCATCTACCACCCCACATCGCGGGGGACATTCCGATTCATCTCCACTCCGGGGTATCAATGGCAAACGAACAGTGACACAAGGTGCCGGCTCCTCGTTTTCAGAGGAGCCTAGCCGATTACAGGATACTGAAACCGTGGCCGAATCTCTTCCCAAGAAACCCAAAACCAATGCCTTCCAAAAGGTGGCACCGTTAGCAGAACGGATGCGTCCTCGAACTCTAGACGAAGTATGCGGTCAGGAGCTTGTTGGTCCGGACGGTGTCCTCCGAGGCCTCATCGAGGAGGACCGCGTACCAAGTATGATCCTATGGGGTGGCCCGGGCACGGGGAAAACTACCATCGCTAGGGTCATCGCCACGATGGTCGGGAGTAGGTTTGTGGAGATCAACAGCACGAGCTCAGGGGTTGCGGAGTGCAAAAAGATATTCGCCGATGCGAAGAACGAACTGAGTCTTACTGGACGAAAAACCATTATTTTCTGCGATGAAATCCATCGTTTCTCCAAGGCACAGCAGGACGTGTTCCTAGGGCCCGTCGAAAGTGGACATGTCACCTTGATCGGAGCCACGACGGAGAATCCTTCCTTCAAGGTTCAAAACGCGTTACTGTCAAGATGCAGGACGTTTACATTGTCCAAACTAACCGATGAAGATGTCAAGGCGATCCTTTCCCGAGCTCTCAAAGTGGAGGGACCCAGTTATTCGCCGTCCGAATTGGTAGACGACGAGCTGATCCAGTATCTAGCCAAATTTTCCGATGGCGATGCCCGTACCTCTCTGAATCTCCTGGAACTTGCTATGAACCTGTCGAAGCGCTCTGGAATCACAAAAGACGACATCAAGCGGGCTTTGACCAAGACTCTTGTGTACGACCGTGCAGGAGACCAGCACTACGACACCATTTCTGCCTTCCACAAGTCTATTCGTGGTAGTGACCCGGACGCGGCACTTTATTACCTTGCCCGAATGATCCAGTCCGGAGAAGATCCTTTATATATCGCTCGACGCCTCATAGTAGTGGCATCGGAGGATATCGGCTTGGCCGACAACAGTATGTTGACACTCGCGGTGTCGACTCATTCTGCAGTGGAAAGGATTGGCCTCCCAGAGGCTCGAATAAACCTTGCCCATGCGACCGTCGCGATGGCGCTTTCTCCAAAAAGTACGCGGTCCTATCGCGGACTCAACAACGCTTTCGCTGCTCTATCAGAACCAGGGATTGCAGGTCTCCCTATTCCTATCCACCTGCGAAACGCTCCAACTCGACTAATGAAGGAGCTGGGATACGGCAGAGAGTACAAATATAATCCTAATTATCTGAATGGGGAGGTTGCCCAAGAGTACCTCCCAGGGAGCTTGCAGGGCCGGAAGTTCCTAGAAGACAATGATCTGGGTGATCGGATGGATGCAGATCTACAGTCCGACAAGTAAGCAGTTGGAACGCTGATCGCAAAATTTAAGCTCATGGAGCACTTGACGGAGCTACACACCAGATGACATGAATGTAATCTCCACGGTATGGCTATCAGCTCCACTTATAGGGAGATAAACAGACTCTTGCATCCTGAGAGTCCCCAACATCCCTCTGATTCCGGGATTCCCTTGACGAGAGACTTGGAGCTGTCCCTTCATACCCATCTTGAACTCTTAGTGTGAAGTTCATAATTTTGCTCACTATTAGAAGCAAAGGCGGCTCTAAGGTCAGCAGTGGACTCTCAGCAAAATACCCGCCGGCGCGACAATGTGACAGTTATGCCCTTGCTTCCACCCTCACAGATGCGCTTATCCATGGAGATCGTACGGGAGGTACAGACTCACGCCACGCAACAGAGGGCGGTGAGAGAATGAGAATGGCGGGGACGAGAGATGGAACTCTTAGATTATACATACGATAACTAAGAAACTTGTTGTAAATAGCCTTCAATAACCTTGAATAATATTCCAACTTCCTGGTCGAAACGGCGCCTGGGTATAGAGGAAAGTGGACCAATCAGAAGGCGATTCGCCCACCGCTTCGCGTCTCAGCGCGTCTCCAACCGCAAAAGCAAAAGCGACAAAGCAGCACGACAAAACACCTAGGCCAGAACAACAACCACCTCCAACCCCCCACTACCTCCCTCTCCTGGTGTCTCCGTTTTCTCCGATCCTTGTTCTGTCTCGTCTTTGATTCAGAACTTCCTTCTCGGCCCTCCCTCTCAGCCACGGTCACATCACCCACGCACCAACAGATTGACAACAACAAATCACCAACGCTTCACCAGCTATGGCGCAGCCCACCCAGCCTTTTGGGTCGCGCTCCTACACATCAGGGAAGCTGCCGGATCGGTCGTTGAACGCCAATGCTATTCCATTCAGTGCCTCCTCATTCTCTCGTCAGCGCGGCCTCGGAGGACCTGGGGCTGGTGACTTCGGGCCCGACGCCGCAAAATCCAGTCAAGCACCGCAACAGCAGGTCCATTCGCAGACACATGGGCCTTCGCAGGACTCAAACCCGCTAAGTCGCCTAACCGAGGAACAGCGTGAGGAGATTAATGAAGCTGTAAGGAGCCACCCTCTTTCCCCGGCCCTTGGAAATCCCCAACGACGGATACACACACCATTTCGACGGAGAATTGGCCGCTGATATATGGATTTTCTCCATCTAGTTTACTCTCTTCGACCTTGACCGGGACCGTCATTTGGATTACCATGAGCTTCGTGTCGCCTTCCGCGCCCTCGGCTTCACCCTCCCGAAACAAGAACTCATCTCAATTCTAACAACCTACGGCGTCCCCCGTCCTCAAGTTCAACAGCAAGCTGCGCAGCAGGGTGCTTCACAGCACCAACAACAATCCAAATCCGCCCCCGCCACGAACCCCCAGCACCCGTCTAACCTTCTCATGCCGCTGTCTGCTTTCCAGGCAGTGACGGCGCTCAAGATCCTTGAACGGGACCCCCGAGATGAGATTATCCGTGCCTTTGATCTCTTCGATGAGGGTGGAAAGGGATACATTGACCTCGAGGATCTACGACGAGTTGCGCGCGAACTCGGTGAGACCGGTCTAGAGGAGGAGGAGTTGCGGGCGATGATTGAGGAATTTGACCTCGAGGGCGTCGGTGGTGTGACAAGGGAGGCTTTTGTGAGTATCTGCTGGCAGTGATGGCTGCACTATGGTACCGTGTTTGGGTTTTGTTTACTTGCTGGGAGTTTTTGTCTTCATGATGTGCCACGTTCGAGGGCCCTTTGACATTTTGGAACTCCGCAGAGAAAAGCATTTCTGTCACGGCTGTGTTTTGGCTTACTCTGACTTCATGCATTTTGTTTCCTCCCACACTTGATTTTATTGGTTTTGTTTCTTGTTCTGGGCATTGGGTGGGCGCTAATTGAGTGGATTTTGTTTGCTTGTGTTATTCTTATATTTTCCTGCCTTATATACTTGGTCTTTTGTGCTGATGTTTCCTGGATGGTATGTAAATGTCTCAATCATTATTTTTTTTGCTCAATCTTCTTCCTCGAGACTGCTTGGTTGTATGTTCATTGCATTTTACGTCTACATGGAGACGTGGGAGCAATCATTGCTAGGGGTTTTTATACTTGGCTCACTAGGATCTACGAATATTACCAAGAAAGTCTCAGGCGGCGGTCTGCGATACTTGTACATTAATTTCCGGATTTCATTCCTGCTATACATCGGTCCATCCACATCGCAGCGACCCTTGGACTTTACTACCCTCCTCCCGGCTCTCATTGCACCGGGTACAAATACCTCTAATCGCCGTCTGAGCACTGCGCACGATTTCCTTCTCCTTCTCCCGTCCTCCTTGAACCAACACGCCGTCGGAGACGAGCATCTCCCCGTCGACCATAGTCATCGTCACGTCCCGACCAGTGCATGCATGTACAACAGTGGTTACGGCTGTGACACCGGACCGGTCCTCCCAGTGCCAGGGCGCGGCCCCCAGCCCTCCTCGACTATACGGGTCCAAAACAACCAGGTCTGCCTTCTTCCCTACCTCAAGGCTACCTATCTCGTCCTCCAGCCCCAGGGCGCGAGCTCCGTGGATGGTAGCCATTTCCAAGGCCGCCTCAGCCGGAACGACCGTGGCATCATTCGTAGCACCTTTATGAAGAATCGCCGCAAGATGCATCTCCTGCACCATGTCATAATGATTGGCACATGGCGCACCGTCCGTCCCGAGTCCAACCGTGATCTGTTCCGGGAACGCCAGCATAGCAGGGATTGGTGCGATACCAGAAGCCAGTTTCAGATTGGAAGTGGGATTGTGAGCAACGGCAGTCTGAGTCGATGCAAGGAGAGGCAGATCGACATCCACGTCTAGGTTGACCATGTGGGCTAGTACCAGGCGATGGGATAGGCTTTTCGCGGATGTTTTTCCGTCTGTTATTTGTGTGACTGGCTGGCCACACATCTTGGTATCGCGGATGAACTCCATCGCGCTGCAGTTGTAGTTATTGTGGTAGATGTCGCGATCGCGCGGAGCCTCGGCGCAGTGCATTGTGATGGAAATCCCGTTCTCTGCGCACGTCTCGCCCAGCTCGCGATAGAGCGACGCCGGTGCCCCTCGTGGGGTACCTGCAGCTGCCCAGACATGCAGGCGGTCGTTGTGCAAGCCGTGGGATTCGCGATGGCGCTCTACCAGCGCTGGTACCGACATGGCCAGGAGGTCTCTGTCCCGCGGGTCACTGATGGATAGTTGGCGGTTTGTTTCGGTGAACTTGACGAGTTTTCCCTGGAATCCGAGTCAGTATTATCGATCTTAACCAAAGGGGCGTGAGTACTCACCAAGCATCCCCGTAGACCCATCTCGCCAACCGCCCGACAGACATTCTCCCACCCTGCCCGGTACGTCACCATCGGATCCAGGAAACAGGTCGTCCCCGTCTTGAGCATCTCGGCCATCGTGAGCCGCGCCGCGTGGTAGCCATCCTCTGCATCGTAAACGGACTCCAGCGGCCAGATGGCATCGCACAGCCAGTTGTGCAGTGGGAGCTCCTCGGCCAGCCCACGAAGCAGCGACTGGACCAGATGAGCGTGGGTGTTGATCAACCCGGGAATAATAATCTGCCCGGTGCAGTCGATCACTTCACTTTCAAGTAGGTCACTGGGAGCAGGACACTTGCCCAGAGCAGCGATGCGTGCGTCTTCAACGAGCAGATATGCATCGTGAATCACCTCGCGAGCGCGATTGACGGTGAGGATGGTGGCATGGACGAACAGAGTTTTTTTTGCCGACATGATGATTGTTTATCTTTCTCTTTTCTTTTCTTCATTTTACTTTCCGTCTTATCGTGGGGACCGCCAGATATTAGTAGTGGTGATGATAAACGCATCAGCCACAGACAAGATGGCGGCTGGTCATATTTATCGATAGTCCTCGGCCGAGGCGATTCGCGCCCTCATTGGACGCCACCCATCTCTATACACTATCGCGCTTTAAAAGAATCTCTCGCTCTCCATCTGCTCTCGCAATTATGTTCTACAATTCATCGAGATGGAACCCTTGAAAATGGACTCCAAAGCAGACGCTGTCTCCTCCAGCGAGGGCCCATTACCCTCGACTACAACTGGGGAAATCCTCCCTCCCTCGCGATGGGAGTCGTGGAAGCATTCCCTCACCACCCGTGACGGCTGGGTGGGAGACTACGTATGTCTACATCCTCTGTCCATTCATGACAAATTTTCTGTTAATACAGAATATCCAGGACTATGTCTATCTCATTACACCCAACATCTGGCCCTTGAACAAGAAATACAAAGACGTGGAACCCCCTTTCTACGGGCTCAACGACGAAGTCCCCATCCTGCTCACGCTGGTGCTGGGCCTGCAACATGCCCTCACCATGATCGGGTCTGTGGTATCACCTCCACTGGCCATTGCTGGAGGTGCCTTTTACCTCAATTCCGAGCAGACGCAGTATCTCGTCTCCGCAGCCTTCATCACAACGGGCATCGCAACCGCCCTGCAAGTAACCCGCGTCCACATCACCAAAACTCCTCTTTATATCGGCACCGGTCTCCTCTCTGTGGTAGCTCCCACCTTTGATATTCTCGCCGTGGCATTCAACTACACGGACCTGCGTTACAACAACGGCACTTGTCCGGTTGACCAGCACGGCTCCCGTCTCCCCTGCCCCGAGGCCTGGGGTGCGATGCTGGGGACGATGCTGTGCACTGTCTGGATTCAGATCCTCATGTCGCTCGTTCCACCCAAGATTCTCAACCGTATTTTCCCCAACGTCGTCACAGGAAGTCTGCTCCTGCTTATCGGGGTTTATCTCATCGGCAACGGCATGCAGAACTGGGGTGGCAGCTCCAACTGTAACGGCGGCGAGGGATTTTACGCCTTATGTCCTGATATCTCTGCCCCTAAGCCTTTGCCATGGTACTACTATAACCCCCCCCCTCCCTTCCTTCCCGCTCATCCTCAGTACCGTCCAGCTAAACAACATACCCCAGGGGCGACCCCAAACTCATTGGCCTCGGCTTCAGCGTCTTCGTAACAATCATCATCATCGAATTCATCGGCTCCCCGCTCATGAAATCCGCCTCCGTCATCCTCGGCCTCGCCGTCGGTTGCACCATCTCCGGCGCAACAGGCTACTGGTCCCGCACCCAGATCGACGCTGCCCCCGTCGGGACGTTCCTCTGGGTCCACACCTTCTCCCTCTCCGTCGACAGCGCCCTCGTCCTCCCGCTCCTCATCCTCTTCGCCTGCGAAGCCGTCTCCTGCATGCCCGACATCCTCGCCACGGCCGAGATCTCCCGCGTCGACATCGACGGCCCCGAATTCCACTCCCGCATCCAAGGCGGTATCCTCTGCGACGGTATCGGCAGCCTGATCAGCACCCTCGGCACCTCCCTCCCCATGGTCAGCCAAGCTGGTAATAACGGGGTGATTTCCCTCACCGGTTGTGCCGTATGTCCTCCTCCTCCCCCCCCCTCCCCCTTTTTCCCTTTCTACAACTCAAACCAATCCAAACCAATCCAAACCCTAACCAAAACTTGATTGTTAATTGTTACTTCCATACAGAGCCGCCGAGCAGGCTGGTGCGCCGCCCTAATTCTCATCCTCATGGGCATCCTCGGCAAATTCGGCGCCGTCTTCGGTTCCATGCCGCCCTCCGTCCTCGGCGGCATGCAGGTCTTCCTCTACAGCACCATCGCCGTTGCAGGCGTGCGCGTCCTCGCCCTAATCGACTTCACCCGCCGCAACCGCTTCATCCTGACCGCGTCCCTGGGCATCGGGTTCATGGACATCGTGGCCCCGAAGTGGTTTGCGTCTGTGTTGGCGTATAACGGGCCGAATGTGGCGCTGCAGGGGTTTCTCCAGGGGATCAACCTCATTGTTGAGACGCCGTTTATTGTTGCGGCTGTTGTGGGGGTTATTCTGAATTTGGTGTTGAGGGAGGGGCCGAAGAGGGGGGGAGGGTCGGTTTTGCCGGAGTGAGTGGAGATTTAGAGAGGGCGGCGGAGATAGGTATATATAAGAGCGTGTCTGGTTTAGTTAGGTAGAGATATATGTAGTAAGTAATAATTTGAAGCTTAATAAGGGCATTCATAGTGGTTGGTTTACTCGTTGTAAAAGTGTGTGGATTTGCTTGGTATACTTGAGTATGTGTGATTGTTTCGATCTTTCATTGGTTGTACCTTAGGTCTAGATGGAGTACTACCTGCTAAAAGGGTTTAAACATGCTATTATATATATGTGCTCTGAGCTGATCGTGTCCTGAAAGAATCATACTTTTGTGGATTCGTGCGGGCAAGCACTATATATTACTTCAACGGTACTTTCATGATCAGTCGAAAAATTTGTACTAACAATTGAAACAGACCAAGTGAGATAATTCATGTATTAAACGACAGCTATATAATCCTGAGAATCCCGAATATGCAACGCAAAGTCCATACCTAGAGCTTTAGATCAGGCAAAAAATAACCCCTAGCTATTCAAAATCAAAATCCCCCAGGCTAAGCGAGGGTCTATACATTGCGCCGAACCAAGATTTATCATGCAGGTGTCATCAATATATTCATATATTCCAAAATATGAACAATAAGATAAGATGTTAAGTTAAGTCTATGCGTAGCGCATGGTCGACATATATCCCGGGGGCGGAGCCTGGTTATACGGCGGTCTATTATTGGAGGGTGGGCCTGGATACGCCGGCGCAGGCGCCCCATACCCGGGGTACGGAGCGGGCGGAGGCGGTCCGCGGGATAACTGTCTCATTGGGAATTGCCCGGCCGCAGGAGGTGGCGGGCCAGCCATTGCCATTTGCTGACCGGGCCAGCGGCCATAGGCGGCACCTGGTGGAGGTGGTGGAGGAGGGACGGCTTTAATCGGGCGGTGGGCGTCACGACAGCGACGGATCATACATATGATGAGGGAGAGGAAGAAGAGGCCCCCGACACCGCAGGCCACGCCGATGACGATGTTCTTGTGTTGTTCGAACCAGTTCTTCTGATCAACACATTTACCGTTGTTACAGTGGCCGTCATTGTCACAGGGTGTGCCGTCGAGGAAGTTCTGATTCACAGAGAGACAGCCGTAGGCGGAGGAGTAGCAGATCAGGGCGCAGGGCATGTCGAATCCTTCGCAAGCGTAGGTTTTGTTGCTGTGCAGAAGCGTGCCCATAATACTTTCGCACTGGGCGTTGCGGCTTGTACATTGCCCGCTGGCGCAGGTGAGGCCGGAGTCCTTGGCCCCGCAGCTGTCACCGTCCTTTTTGAAGCTGTCGACGGGGCAGGTGCTTGAGTTGCCGGTGCAGGTCTCTTTGAGATCACATTCGCCGCTGCTGGCGCGGCAGGTGGTGCCGGCGGGCGTGAACTGGCACTGGGTGCAGCAGCTGTCGTTGGCATCGTCGCAGGTGGCGCCACTTTTGAACTTGCAGGTGCTAGCATCGCAGCAGCTGTTGTCACCACAGCCTTCAGTGCCACCGCAATCGCAGTCCTCGCCGGCTTCGACAATACCGTTGCCGCATTGGGCGCCCGTGTATGTGACGAGACCGCGGTTGGCCGAGAGGCAGCTGGAGTTGACGCTGTTACGACCCAGGGCAGAGCAAATGTTTCCGATCGTGCAGGGGGAGAACTCCGTGATGTCGTCTGCGGTGCTTGGGTTCATGATGTACCCTCCACTCGCGTCGCACGTACTGGAGCTGAAAGGGCAGCACTGTGAAGAATCCTGCAGGTTTTGTTGGCACGTCGATTGCGTGCAGTCGTGTACCGCACCGAATGTGTGGCCGGACTCGTGGGCAAAGACTTGCCATCCACCACCCGAGGTGCGGACGACGACATTGGTCCCGCTGACTTTGTTGCTTCCGGCTTCCACGACTTCCGAATTGCATAGCTGTCCCAGCCACGCTAGCCCGACCTCTGTGCCCGTGGGACATCCACTCATTAACGTCCAGTAAGCGTTTTCATCAACTTGATCTCCACGCCATTGGGAGAAGAGGTCCAGTCGTGAAGTCATATCTCCCTGGCTGCATGGAATGTTCCAAGCAGGCCCGCTGGCGGATTCATCCGCACAGCCCCTCGTCTGGATGGTAAGGTTGCGTATGCCAATGGAGACGTTGAATGATTTTTCGTAGACGTTGGATGCGCTGTTCACTGTGCTCAAGATCCATTTCGTGGCGGATTCTTTGTCATTATCGAACCCGCTCATAAATGAACAATCCGTCGCAACACCGATCAGTGCCACTTGTTTGGACGAGGGACAGCCACCCGTTTGCCCAATGGTAGAGGCTAGGTTCACACCTCCAGCATTTCCGCCAACGGAACCGGTGTCTGACTGCCGTCTACTCAGACCAAAGAGTGAGTCCAAGGGCATTGACGCCCATGTGCTGGTATCCTCGGCAAAAGAATTTAGGACCGGGTGCTGGGGATCGGTGTTGAAGCCAAGTCGGTCGGCCTCACAGGACGACGAATCAGCGAGAGATCGCTTCTTCAACTCGGTGTGGAGGTTGACTGGTCGAACCATATCCGAATCTCGATAGAAGATCATGTAATCCTCCTCTTGTCGAGGAACATCGACGTCTTGTGGGCGCTTTGTTTGTAGGTAAGCCGACTGTAACTCGACATGGTGGTTGTCACCGTTGATATTGAATACTCCTTCAAAAAGCGGGGTTTCTCCATCGGCTTTCACGTATATCCGCGTCCATCCCACTGGATCCCACATCCCTTTCCCTCTACCCATCAGAGCCCTTCCCTTGAAGATCTTGTGCTCATGCCGAGCGATGTGCTCCCCTGAGTGGGCTTCGCCATTTTCGTCGAGATACTGCACGTACGCGTCTTCCGCGAGGATGTCGTGGTTGGGTTCGAGTTCTAATTTTATCCTTTGTTTCTTGTCCCTGATGAGGAAGGTGATATCAAAATGTGCGAGATGGTCAACCCTATGATCTCGAGTCTTGATTGTCGGATGGTCAAGTGATGAGACATGTTGGATCGCATTCGGTTCGTGCGACCGGGCTATAAGAAACGATTCGTTGTCAGCATTCACCCTGTGGGAGATGAGATATCACGAAAAGCAACACCAACCGTCCACGACCGTAAAAAGCGAGAGGACACCTGCAAGAAGAGGTATAGAACGTTGTAGGAACCTCATGGCCCTCTGAAGTCAAAAGAATACGACCAGGAGAGCGAATCGAGGTTACCCTGGGGAAAGAGCCTGGAGTTGGTGATAAACGAAAGACGCCAAATTGAGTTTCTCAGCCCTTCCCTGATGATTCTCCTCACATAACAAGAAGCATGGGTTATTTAGGCAACAACAAAATCATCAAATCACTGCGAGATCCAATCTTGGTGGTTGCGATTCGTGGTGGGTTCTCATGGATCGCCAATACTCTTGGAACGACAGATCTCGGACTTCCGGTGGCTTCCGAACCCCAGTTCTGAACGATGAATGGAAGACCCCGACAACTTCGAATGATGGTGACTGGCGATGAAAACCGACTGGAGACGATTTCTGCGAATCCCATGCAGGCAATAATGCTGAGGAGGATGGACTTGGCTGAGGCGCAGGCGCCTTGGCGGGTGGGACTCGACGTCAGCGTCAGCAAACAAGAAGAAAGAAAGTGACAAGGAATGAGCTGAGTGGGAGGCGGATGGAAAACGAAAGAAATGGGGAAAAGGAAGGGTTGGAGAAAGAAAGAAAGATGAGGAATAGGAGACTGGAAAATCCAATAGCAATAATAATAATAATGAAGGGAATGGAACCAACAACAGGGAAAAGGCAGAGATGGAGGAAAGGAGAAATGACGAGGGTTCTGCCAAGAACGCGATCATCCGTGTGGCGTGGTTGCAGGTCAGTTGAGGTTGATAATTAGGTCCCGCGAGACGAACGGATTACATAAGCGTCTTGGCGGTCACATGATCTCGCACCAGCCCCTACAGCACTAAAAGAATTTTTCATCTCGCGTCACCTCTTTTGAAACGCTTACCCAGGTTAACTAAACAGTTATTAACT
>JAPDEL010000146.1:0-48199 GCA_027569095.1 Aspergillus conjunctus
TACTAAGGTCAGAATAGCTTCATCTTAATCTAATTGGGAAAGCGGTCAAGAATTTAGGAAAGCGGTCAAGATTTAGCGTCTTGGTACGATAAAGGGGGGTTAAGAAACTTATGTCACCCCACTGTACAAGCTATCCTCGCAAGCCAGCCCTAAAATGGAATTCGCACATGAATCTTCAATCTCCCTATCAACGACTAATAGGTACTAGTCGGAGGGTAGATTTTGCTTTCGGCCCGTCCTTCTTTACCTAGTCCCGATTCCGTTCCGTCTTTCGGATTGGAGAGGGGCGCTGAGCTGGACCCTCTTGTTATGGTGCTGTGCCGAGGTTCTGGTGTAGGCACTGGCTGGTCTAGATGGGATTTTGATTGGTCTCAGGTGATCCTTAGACAGTATATTTTCTGACTTCTGTTTACGAGATGGTGGTGATAGGGGATTGCTAGGCTGCGCTTGTACGTTATGTATCTAGATTAAGACGTATCCCGAGCTGACCGACGGGTTTTTTTTTTAAATGTAGATCCTTTCAGGAATGATATATATATACATACAGAGAGAGAGTTTCTTCTTGTCATGTTCAATCTCCATCTGTCAGGTTCCAAATTCTACTTTTATTCTACGATCAGTTCCACTACTAGTATACCTTTCTTTTTTTTTTTTAAAAAAAAAAAAAAAAAAAACCTCAAGCATGCCACTCACCCAAGATCCAACAGACGACGGCCACTGGGCCATCATCTCCCTCCGCCTCACAGGCATCCTCACCTCCATCCCCGTGGTCATCGGTCTAGCATGGGCAGCAAATGTCCGAGGCTCTAGCAGCGGGGACGCCAGTCTCGCCGGTGCATTCGACTATATCCTTCTAGCTGGGGTAAGTCACAAACCTAACTCACCACTCCACTTGACCACTTCCTCCAAAACCCCCATGATTACCCTTCCAGGGCTCTCTTGGTTAACAGACCGGTAATTCCAGGCCCTATTCACCCTCCTCTACTCCTTCATCACATTAAACGTCCGCCTGTGTCTCCGTCGCCCCGTTTACCCGGGGGTGTTCATCGGATTTGACTTGGTTGCTTTTGCGATTCTCTTGACCATGACGACGGTCTTTTGGTTGGCTCTCCAGCCGTATAAGAGCGATTCGTATGATTGTTCTGGGCGGGCATGTGCGGATGGGACGCTGCGTGGGGTGGAGTATGCCTCTGGGATATTGGCGTTGGTTGATTGGTGAGTGTATACGATGTCCCTCGAGAGATCTGGTTATGTGAGAGGAGTGCTAACGGGTGCAGTGCTGTTCACCTGGGGGTGTTTTGTTGGGCTTGCTGGGCGTGTCGGCGGTATGGGAAGAGCGAGAAGGATTTGACTTCAAGTTGTTAGGGAGGGGATGATTCCTTACCTACTTATTTAACTGAGGAATAACGTGGTGTTCGGTAGATACCTTATTATTTTAATGTGTAATGAATATGGAAATGGGGTATGATAATAATTCAATGGTTGATAGATAGGTTGGTTGGTTTTATTTTGCAGCTTTCGACTCTTCTCAGCCACCTAACAACTCAAACTATGGTCTCAAAAAAAAAAAAAAAGACCCTCTTTCTTGGCCCTCATCGCTTCCATGACTTGATGGGTGCTCAATTCTCGGCTCGGCGTTTATACTCCCCCTCAGTCACCTCCCCATGCCACTCGGTCTCACCGATCCCAACCACAAAGTGCGTCATGATAGAGCCTTCATCTGCTCCGTGCCAGTGCGTGGTACCCGGCGGAGCCCAGATCACATCACCCGCCTTGATACGACGCGCTTCCTTGCCCTTATCGCAGATCCAACCGGTACCGGAGGACACCTTGAGCACTTGCCCGCCTTCGTGGGTGTGCCAGTGTGTCCGAGCACAGGGCGTGAATGTGACATTTGCGAGCACGGCCGTCGAGTCCGTGGAGATCAGATCTAGGTAGACGTCGCCCGTGAAAGTGGTTGTTGGTTTTAGCACGTTTTGCTGGTTGTTGTGCCCCCCGGAAATGATAATGGATTCTGGCATTTTTTTTTCTTCTCGATGTTGGTTATTGATTGAGGTTTTCGGGATACTTGATGTTCTGTGAATGTAGAGGGGTGAATAATCGGAGGCTTCAAGTTTTGCAGCAGGATATCCGATATATTGATCGGGAATCCTCCCTCTCAAGGCCTGAGTAGGCCGTCCGCCAACCATATATATTCAGCAAAGGGTTTAAGCCGGAATTTGACTTTGTGGGGTATGAGCGGGGAGCTTACTGGGGTGATGTTAAACCCGAATCCGCGCCATTAGATCCACACAGATTTGGTGGAGATTTACAGGTATCACCATGTCGGCATGCTTTCGAGATCCGGATTACCGAGATAACCGAATACCGTGTGCCTGTTCACAGGTAAAAACCCGAGAGTTAGCTTAGAAAAACTTTGTCTCCAGAACTTGAATCGGTGTGTTATTATCATATGCCGGCCATGTGTTCAATCCCGTCATTGTTGTCTATGTCAACTCTTGAGATGCTTACATCGGGGCCATAGCAGCCTGTTGAATCGCCATATCCCAAGCCCAGACCCCGCAGTAACTAAATTGACAGACCATTAAAGTATAATAAGAGAGAAGAACAGCCTGATGCTACATACGTTGACCATAACAATAATATCAAACTTGGGATTTTTAGCTCCTCTCTATTAGCACCGAAAGCAAGGTCTACCCTTGCGTTTTGCAATATTGCGAGGGCCGTAAGAAAATCCAATGGAAGCATACCTAGTACGCGTCACTCTTATCCCTATGTGAATAGGTTTTATCCTTGAATTATGATTGTTGATACACGTGTCCTTTTAATTATATACACAGTTGATATAGTACATGGGAATCTTAACAGAAAAGAGAAAATTTGAGGAGACAGAACAAAAGGGATATCGCAGTGCCCATACCTAAAATAGCACGCCTTCCATTACTTCCTTGCGAATTTAGGGTTGATGTCATCATCTTCTGTGGATTGGGGGTAACGTTTCAACCATTCTTCCTTGGAGAAGCATGTTGCATGGCGCTCAAAGAAGTATCTTAGTCTCTCGCCAAAGGCTAGGATTTTCATTAGTCTATGCTTGATCATTCATATAGCCCAATGAGCCCTTCTTTTCGTCTCACCTGGTGTTTTCAAATGCACTCTTGGTTGGAGAGAATAGTGATCCTCGAAATCATGAACTAGCAACATATCGTTGGGGAGCCATAACCCTGCATTGAGCACTTTAGCCACAGAAGCCCTCTAAGTATTTGAAGAGCACTGGATTCGCAAACCTTTTTGCAGCTCAAAGATGCAGAGGTCCTCAGCCGTCTCAGCCCGGATTCTATCTTGGAGTCGCATTGTATTTGTGTGTAGAGGCAGGCCATTCGGAACTGCAGGAGGCAGGTTAGATAATTAGGGTTCTGGAAGTGTGAAGTCTAAAATGGAAGGCTTCAAACTAAAGACGGAAGGATAGAAGAAGAAAAAAAAATCTGGTAAATGCATATCTTACATTTGTACGAGACTGGGTTCAGCGCTCTAGGGAGGAGCAACCCGTCCCTGTCGGTGATCGCATCAATGCCACCTCCAGGATGGTACCCATGGGGGTACCATGTCCGGATCCAGATTTGAGGACCGTGATTCACCCGGAAGAGCAGTTTGGGCAGCTTTACGAAGGCGCCAGAATACTTCCACTCTTGCGGTAATGGCATGGGGGCGGGTGTGAGAGAAGACTATCTTGGGAGCTAAGGTACAGATGGAATATGCGCAAGTCACGTCGAGAGGCGGATGTTCGGAGTCCCAACTCCCATCTTCTATTTTAATGATATCTAGTCTCTGGTCCGACAGAGGCGGAAAATGACCTCTAAACACTGGATCTGATATTCAAGCGCGTTCTCGGGATGGACGATGACGATGCTGCAGAAAAAAAAACATGGTGGGGACTCACGTGTTGTTGCCAAGACTTTAAGCTTCCCCCTAATTTTTTTTTTTTACCCATCTTCTGCTTGGGCTTCCCCTCCACATATTTTTATTTTTTTTTTCCTCTTCTCTTCTTCTTCCTCTCTCTCCCTCATCCTCATCTTCCTCCTTTTTTTTCCTTTTGTTGTTTGTCTCTTTCTTTTGTTAATATTTCTGTGATACCCTTTCCGCTGTCTGTCTCCGTACAGACAGCCTCTATAGTCCCTGTTTTCAGGCATTACTACTCCCTTGGAGTGGCCTAGGGACAACCCCACCACACATCTGATTTATTTTTTGTTTGAAAATTTTCTATCCCTTACTTAGACACAATGGACCAGCAAAGGTTCCTGCAACAGCTTCAGGTTGTCCTGAATCGTGAGTCAACCATCTCCACTAGAATTGGTTAATCCCTTGCTTTTGAAAACCAGTCCTGACGTTGAAAAAAATATAGCTTCCCAGGGCAACGTCAAGGAGGCTACAGCTATCCTGCAACGCGAGTTCTACAAGAAGCCCGAATCCCTTGTCCTTCTCATTCAGGTCGCAACCGGGCATGAAGACCCCAACCTCAGACAACTGGCCGCCGTTGAGGCCCGCTCTCTGGTGACCAAGCACTGGGAGCATGTCCAGGCTGGCCAGAAGCCCGCGGTCCGGGAGCAGCTCCTACGCTCCGCTGTGGGTGAGGGCTCGTCCCTCGTCCGCCACTCTGTTGCCCGTGTCATCTCTGCCGTTGCCAAGGTCGATCTGATCGATGGTGAGTGGGCTGATCTGCCCAACTTCCTCGTTCAGGCTTCCAACAGCAGCAACAAGGATGAGCGTGCTGTCGGCGTGTACATTCTGTTCACCATTCTCGAGACCCTGGGTGAGGGTTTCCAGGAGAAGTTCCAAGATCTCTTGAACCTCTTCAGCAAGACCATCCGCGATCCTGAGAGCGAGGAAGTGCGAATCAACACCCTTCTCGCCCTGAGCAAGATGGGCATGTACCTCGACTCCGAGGAGGATATGGCTCCCATCAAATCCTTCCAGGAGCTCATTCCCTCCATGGTTGCTGTTCTCAAGGATGCCATTGCCCAGAAGGAGGAAGACCGCATCATGCAAGCCTTCGAAGTCTTCCAGACCCTCCTGGGCTACGACCCTGCCATCCTGACTGTTCACTTGAAAGACTTGGTGGTATTCATGAATGAGATTTCTGCCAACACCGACCTGGATGAGGACACCCGTACCCAGGCCATCAGCTTCCTGATGCAGTGCCTTCAGTACCGCAAGATCAAGATCCAGGGAATGCGCATTGGTGAACAGCTTACTCGCACTGCCCTCCAGATTGTCACCGAACTTGGTGATGCATCCCCCAGCGACGATGACATTACCCCTCCCCGCTCGGCTCTTGGTCTGCTTGATATGCTGGCTCAGAGCCTCCCCACCAGCCAGGTTGTTGTGCCCCTCCTGCAAAGCTTAGGCCAGTACTTCCACAACAACGATCCCGATTACCGTCGTGCTGGTATCATGGCCCTTGGCATGGTTGTTGAGGGTGCCCCTGATTTCATCAGCACCCAGATGCACGAAATTCTTCCCATGGTCCTGCAGCTCCTCAGCGACCCCGAGCCCAAGGTTCGCCAGGCATCCTTGAGCACCGTTGCCCGCTTGGCCGACGACTTGACCGAGGACCTGAACCGCGAACACCAGAAGCTCATGCCTCTGCTATTCCAGAACTTGGCCAGCGCCATGCAAGAGTACAAGGGCGAGGAAGATGGCCCCATCATTGACATCATGAAGGCCGGAATCAGTGCTATTGATGCTGTTGTGGATGGCTTGGATGAGAAGGACGTCGCACCCTACCAGGGCGAACTCGTCCCCATCTTGCACAAGCTTTTCAAACACCCAGACTTCAGAATCAAGGGTCTGTCAGCTGGCGCCCTAGGCTCCTTAGCCTCTTCCGCCGGAGATTCCTTCCTGCCTTACTTCGATGAATCCATGCACCTTCTCCAAGAATTCGCTACTGTCAAGGACAGCGAGGAGGAATTGGATCTGCGTGCCAGCGTAACTGATGCTATGGGCGAGATGGCTGCAGCTGCTGGCCCTGAACGTTATCAGCCCTACGTGGAGCCCCTTATGCGTGCCACCGAGGAAGCTCTTCACCTGGGTCACTCCCGCCTCAAGGAAAGCACCTATCTCTTCTGGGGCGCCATGTCCAAGGTCTACGTCGAGCACTTCTCCCCCTTCCTTGATGGTGTTGTCAAGGGCCTGTTCAACTGCCTCGAGCAGGACGAAACCGACCTCGAGGTCGCTCTTGGCTCCGCCGCTAAGGATCTCATTGGTCAGGAAGTGACTGTCGGTGGTCGCAAGGTCAAGGTGGCCAGCGCTGAGGACGACGATGAGCCGGTTGGCGAAGATGGTGAGATCGAGGACGTTGATCTCGACGAGGAGGATGACTGGGATGACATTACTGCCACCACCCCTCTGTCTCTCGAGAAGGAAATCGCCGTTGAGGTTATTGGTGATCTTGTCACCCACACCAAGAGCGCCTACCTGCCTTACTTCGAGAAGACCATCGAGATGGTTATGCCCCTCGCCGAGCACCCCTACGAGGGCGTGCGCCGCAGCACTATCAGCACCATGCACCGCTCTTACGCCATGCTCTTCTCCATCGCAGAGGAAACCGGACAGATGCCCAAGTGGAAGGCTGGACTTCCTCTGCAAGTCGAGCCCGCCAAGGAGGTCAAGAAGTTTGGTGAGATCCTCATGACTGCCACTATCAAGATGTGGACTGAGGAGGACGACCGGTACGTTTATTTTCTTTTCCTATCTATCATATTTCCTTTTGCCTCCCCGCAGTTGACTAGGACGAAGCCCATGCTTGTCCATTGAATGATGAAATCACTCGTTTAACCCAGCTCACTTTGACACGCAAAGCGTGATTGATGTGAACGACGATCTGTTTCTGACATACTCCTACCTACCTTTGCTTGATGTTTTCAATTCCTTATGTTCATGCCAATTTCTAACGAGTTGAACACAGATCCACCGTCGCCGATATCAATCGCAATATGGCTGAGAACCTCCGCTTCTGCGGTCCCGCGCTCGTCGCTAATGAGACTACTCTGCACAATGTCATCACCATGATCACTGACATTATCACCAAGAAGCACCCTTGCCAGTTCGAGTACGAAGATGATGAGTCCAGCGGTGAGACCACGGAGTTCGACTGGATTGTGGTTGACACCGCACTTGACGTTGTTTCCGGTATGGCTGCCGCCCTTGGTGAAAGCTTTGCCGAACTATGGAAGGTGTTCGAGAAGACTGTTATCCGCTACGCCAGTAGCACCGAGTCCATCGAACGTGCCACCGCCGTTGGTGTAATCGCCGAGTGCATCAACGGTATGGGTGGTGCTGTTACCCCGTTCACTCCTTCGTTCCTCAAGCTCCTTATTCACCGTCTCAGTGATGAGGACCCTCAAACAAAGTCCAACGCCGCCTACGCTGTTGGCCGTCTCGTTGAGCACTCCAACGCCAGCGCTGAGATTGTCAAAGAGTTTCCCAGTATCCTGGGCAAGCTTGAGCAGTGCCTGGACAAGGAGTTCTCCCGCCTTCAGGACAACGCCACTGGCTGTCTCAGCCGTATGATCCTCAAGAATCGCGACAGTGTCCCGATCAAGGATGTTCTCCCCGTTCTCATCACTATTCTTCCCCTGAAGAACGACTTTGAGGAGAATGACCCTCTGTACCGCATGATTTGCCAGCTTTGTAAGTACTTTTCTGACCCTTGTCGCCTTAAATCTGTTCTAACGTGTTTACAGACAAGTGGGAGGACCCCACTGTCCGCGAGCTTACCCCACGCCTGCTTCCCATCTTCCAGGCCGTTCTCACCGGTGACACTGACCAGCTCGAGGATGAGCGTCGCGCGGAACTCATTGAGCTTGTCAAGTGGCTGAACCAGATGCAGCCCGGTGCTGCCCCCTGGGCTGAGCAGCTGTAAGCATTGAACCAGCTTGATGACCCCAACCAAAAAAAAAAAAAAAAGGAAACCCAAAAATGCGAAACAAAGGAAGTAACCGAAATCTACAATTAATGGATAGACTGGAACCGGAAAATGAAGGATGAATTGGATGACTGTTAGAAGATACCCCCGGCGCGCAAGGAGAGCTCCCTCTTTTTGCGAAATGTGCGATGAAACCACCAACCAATCAATATAATGTTGTTGGATTGGCTAGCAATGATTTATGAACGGGACACCACCAAAAAGTATTTAAAAATGATTTTAGTTGTACATAGTGAACAATATTTCTCTCATTTACACTTTGAAGAGTTTTCTCATGCTCAAT
Source organism: Aspergillus conjunctus (assembly GCA_027569095.1). NCBI lineage: Eukaryota > Fungi > Ascomycota > Eurotiomycetes > Eurotiales > Aspergillaceae > Aspergillus > Aspergillus conjunctus. The sequence goes on from JAPDEL010000146.1 coordinate 8,265, forward strand.
AGCGTCTAAAAAATAAAGCTCAACCAGGCTGAGTTGCGTAATGATAGGCCCGCTCTTGGGCACTATTCTTAGTCTAGTTGCGAGACAAGCTACGTATTTGCGCCCTAGTGTCGTCAGTAGTGCGTGGCGCCAAATCTTTTTTCCAGCTGCTGCCTTGCCCGTCGTCATAATCGGGAGCTACCTACATAAATACCAGGAGTGAACAATAAATCTATCAATCTTCCCCTGTTCCATATTCTCTTTGGCCTCCTCTCTTAACAAGTATCTACTCAAGTCACCGCTTGTCCTACTCTACTTTTTATCCCCCCTCAGCCACCCCAATCTCTCTCCACGAACATAAGAAAATCAAAATGGGCGCTTCGTCCATCTCCGCTCCCGTCAACTTTACTCTCCCTTCCTCCAGCTCCGGCGGCTCTATCAAAAAGCCCATCAAGACGGTCTCGAAGCCGTGCTTTGGCTGTGACTGTGGAGATGAAGAGTGCGATTGCTGTATCTGTACTATGATGTGATGGTATCTTTCCCCTACTTCGCAGTTATGTTTCTTGTGATACTAATATGGGTAGTGGGAATTATTCTCCGGTTTTTCAGCGATTTTTTGGGTTCTATGGGATGGTGGTGTTAAAGTGACTAGCTGTGCTTGAGGTGGATTGACCTGCGCCGAGGTGAAACTTGTGGCTGAGGTTTGACGTGATACCTATTTATTTTTATTTATTTATTCAAGGCGCACTTGAGAATCTGTCTGCATTTTCTGATATTGAGGATTAAGTTATCTATATCAATCAATTCACGTGGGTGTCGTGATATGGTTTGAAGATACCATGGTTTTAGGAAGTCAATTCTGTCCTGTCATGAGCTTAACCTTCGACGCTGTAGGGAAACTATTCTGAGATTTAGGACCATTCTATGAAGTTGAAGACACTATTCTAGACTTCCAACTCTGTGTTGAATACCCCACAACCAAGAGTAATAATATCACCTAGTATGTGGGGGAGTCTTAGCCTGGATAAAGCTCAGTTCCAGCTGGATGTGTCCAAGGAAATACGTCAATATTCGATCACAGTCTCATATATTTTAAACAGCTGCCTTTCCCAGCTCTTGAAACTGCTCCCACTTTCTCAACCTCAGCATCCTTACAGCTTTGCAAAAGCCGCAACCATCGGTTCTCTTGGATCCCAATGGAATACTCTACAGTGTTCCACTCAGGCATTTCTCCTTCGTGGTTAGGTTTGACGCATTTTCAGTACACACGAACTGTTTACCTCTGCATGAAACAATTCCATGCACTACACCGTCATGATCTTCGATTCCGTTGGCCGTCGAATTCGGCAAGTTCACATTTGACGTCAGGCGGGGGTTTACTCCCAGTAAGCTCTCAGGTTGACCCCAAGAACAAGCTAGTTCGCTCTAACATTTGCTTAGACTTGCCCTGATGGCCAATGACCCCGCGCACCCACTGACCCCTTGACCGATAGCAACTCCCCCGCCAACAAATAATAGAAAGATCACACCACACAGGCTAACTTGAATCGAGGGAATTCCAGGGTGCATCACATGCCGGCTCGGGTGACTGGTTTGAACTACTGCACCTCTGGCCGGGATGGAGATTGCAGCACCCGTTAAATTCTGTCCTCTGGGTGGAGAGGGGGAAAGAGACGTGGTTTTTATTTCTGGCTTGAGGGAAAGAGAAAAAAATTAAAACTCGGACTAGGCGGATTCTACTCAGCTGCGCCAGCCATGGGCTGCTTAGCCTCAGTGCCTCGCGCCTATCGTATTCCAGCCGCCCTCTCTGCTGATGCCTACCATTCCTTTCTCGTGTCGCATCATGTTCCTGACTCTCTTTTTTTGGCCACACTCTTCATTTTTCCAGTTTTGTTTTCAGTCCTGTGTTTGGTGGGGGAAAGGGCTAGAATTTGTTTGATTTTCATGCCAAACTGACGAAATGACCAGACGCCGACTCTCAACAGGCCAACCCGGCAATCTACGATATCCTTTCACCCCGGACACTGAACAGGAATCTTTCCTCGATTATCCCCTCCAGGACGGCAACGGCAATTACTCACGAGATCATGTCACCTACCCTCTCTACCGACCACGCGACGAAAGCCCCGGTCCCCCGGTCGTGCGCATCGCTAAGCAACCCGAGATGATAAGACGACAGTCAGTGCGGTCAACTGCCGGACACTGGGGGACCTTGACCCCGAATATTCTGCCTGACGAATCGAAAGTTCCCGGTTCCTTTCACGACCATTTACATGACGGCGATGCATCTCATCCTATACTAGAGAGCGAAATACTCGATCCCGTTTCTCCAGCCATGGCGCCCTACGGTTACTCACATCCCGCTGAGATCGTCGATTTGTACTCGGACGATTCGGAAGATGACCTAGATATGGGACAGGACCATCCGATGGTCTTTCAACAACTCCCGATCGAGGAAGTTTTCCATGAGACCAGCTATATCCTACGGATGAAGTCTAGCCCGACAGGTGAAGGATTCACCTACGTGTTCGCCGACCCCACCGGGCGGAGCAAATTCTACAAAATTGGCAGTTCGAAGAACGTCTCGAGACGGGCGAATGAACATCGCAGCATCTGTACCCTTTCGTCATGGGGCGTGAAACGCAAGCCGGCGATACCCATCCGGGAATACAAGCGTCTGGAAAAGGTGGCTCAAAGCGAACTTATGAATTTGAATTATTATCCGAATTGTGTCTGCGAGACACAACATAGGGAATACTTCTGGGGGAGCCAACAGACTGCGTTTGAGATTTTGGAGTTCTGGGCCAAATGGCTCACGAAGCAAGCTCCATACACCAAGGACGGCTTTCTCCTGCCATTCTGGGACCATCGATTAAAAGTCTTTGAGGTGAATCTCCCGAAATATTTCAACTGCGGAAATGCCAAATGCGCCAAACGAACGCCCGATACTATCGCTTGCCAGGCGTGCCTTCGAACTGGGTGGAAGGCATTCACGGAACCGCCGAGGCAGGATAAGATTGACTTTGCCTCGCGAACGCAGATCGGTGTCGAATGGATACATAAAGCCATCCTATCCGTACAGCGCTATATTCCTATACCCGAACACGTCTTTCTCGCTCTGATTAATGGCATCGGCTGGTCCTTATCCACTTGGGACCGGTTTAAGAACCCCACCTTACTTCTGAATATTTTGTTCGCCAGGCTCGTCGTACCGATTCTGTGGTCGTCGATATTCACAAAAAACGATTATATCCCCGCCATGGCGATATTTGAGATGGTATTATATTTTATGATCTACCAACTCGTCCGCAGCGAGCTGCCTCAAGTCTTCCGAAATCAGTCCGAAGGGAATAAGAAGGTGGCCCGGGCGCTACATCGGAAACCCATCACATCAACAACCATTGCCTTGGATGGTAAGGCCAGTGGGAGCGGAACGAAGAAGCAAACTATCTTGGAAATACCGGATGATCGAGTCCAGAATATGACCAAACAGGCGACCAACCACGTCAAGGGCGCCAGCAAGAAAATAGACCCAATGTCGATGCTTCCCGCGGAGACTACGGCGCGACTGAAAAAGTTCAAAACTGGCAGACGCAAGAGTGATATTGCCTGAAGTTCCATTTTCAAATTATTCCAGTGGCATTCTGAACCTACTGGTCTATAAGTAGGTGACTGCCTAGGTAGTTGAGGTAGCGCCAATGTGGTTTTGGGTTCCCATTTTATGATTCTCTTTCTGCATTCCATTTCTCACCATTTGCCTTAGGTGTCATGCATTATGATGTCTATACCCCCTTCGTCTTCTTGCGTTCTTCATACCCTTCACCTTTGTTTCGTGGTATTGGTGGGCGTTTTGTCGGAGTATGGCACCTAACACGCGGATATCACGCTTATTTCCACTGAATATCATAGCATTTACGTGAAAACGTCTAGTCTATTGAGCTTTACGAAAAACGGGATGGTGGTTAGCTATGGAATCTTCAAGATATCCAACATAGCCACATAAATCTTTCTTAACGCGAATGGGAAAGATATATATCCGGTTGGAATAATTGGAGGTTGTGGAGTGAATGCGACGTGGAGGAAATATATGAAGAGATCGTTGGTCTGGAGGGGTTTTTTTTTTGCGCAGATAACTCTGTTATGGGAGGTTTATCTCAAGTATCTTCTGGGGTTCTCTTGCACTTCGCTGAATCTCATGTCTATAGTTATACATGGGCGGATATAGCCATTCCGATTATCCCCTAAATCCGCTGACAAATGGCCAGTTTTGATGGTGATGCAACCATTAGTCAGCGGAAGTCGGAAATTCTCACCTTCATGCATGATGATCGTCGTCTTCTCCCTTGCTGCCTCGTAAGCTATTCTTCGAATTTTAGTGCCACATTCTTGATACTTTATATTGGAAATCGTGTTATTGCAGCACTACTAATCCCATGTATCCATCTCCTACATCGGCCGAGAAATCAGACGATGAGCCCCAACAACGAAGTAAACGCACAACGCGGGCCTGTGATGCTTGTTATAAGAGAAAGGTACGATTTGAAGTTTTCCATCTGCACCCGGTTGGTAAAGAGTAGTTTGTGTACTGATTTAAGGCATTGCAGATAAAATGCGATGCTGCTGTTCCGCAATGTAATTGGTGCAGTCACCATGATACTCCGTGTACGTTCGAGCGGACGATCAAGAGGAAGCGGAAAGCCAAGAGCGAGTTGGATAAGTATGCTAGAGACAAGTCTTCGTTTCGGTGGAATGTTAGCTAATACCATTGGGATTCGTAGCCCGCCAAAATCCCCTCAGCTGTCGGAGCGTATTGCTAGGATAGAGAAGCTGCTAGCTGACAAGCTGTTAGGAGAGCCTGGTTTGTTCTATCGTGATCTCCACGGTCTATCATCAGAAGCTTACAATTCGTAGCCCATAGTGAGCCTTCTGCACGGCAAATATGTCACAATCCCATCGCCAGGTCTCCAGGATTTATACCGCCACTGAGCCAGTCATCAGCCGCATCTTCTGTGCCTCTCCACTTTGCTGGCCGGGAGCTGGGGGGTATCAGCTTGTTCACGGGCATCCCCTTCCTTTTGCCGGAGGGACAAGAATGGGTTGAATCACGGACCGGCCAGAAGATAGCTTTTGACAAGTTCCGATTTAATAGGACCCCATGGGAGAAGCAGCGGGGGCTGACCTCGAGTACCATGCTGATGGACCTCCAGGCGCCGGGTGCCCTTGAGCTCCCGGAACGCCACGTCGTGGAGTCCCATTTTGAAGTCTATCGAAGCTCCCTGATGCATCGCATCTTTCCTGCCATAGACCCTGTCTTGTTCTGGGGCACGATCAAGGCGGCTTATGAACAAGCTCAATCTACTAGTCGGGCGAGTACGAGGGCTTGCGTACTTGCTTTTGCGGCGTTCGTATCACAGTCACAATGTTTTACTAGAGATATGGAGTTGCCGCCGCTCGATGGCGAAGCCTGTGCTGTGAAGGCTAGATATTTATTACCACAGGTCTTGCATGAGACAACCACGTTGGATGCGCTGCAGGCTGTTACCATGTTGGTAAGTCCGCCCTTACCTTGTCTGCCCTGTCCAAAAAACCAGCTAAAGTATTGTTTGCAGGCTCTCGTTGAGCTCGTCTCTGGCAATCTGCAATCGGCCAACTATTATGGCTCCATCTCTGCCCGTATGATATTCATCTTGGGCGCCCACATCTTCACCAACCAACCCAGCTGGCTTTCCGCATCCTCCAGCAACGTCGACTCCAGAACCCAAACCCACCTCCGCACCATCTTCTGGCTGAACTTCACCGTCGAACAAGACGTCTCCCTCCGAACTGGCCAAGCCCAGCTCTTCTCCGAAGAAACCTGCGATCTCACGCTACCCCCCAACTACGTCGAAAAGCTCTACAAGAGCATGGAATACCACCACCTCTCCGACGACCTCCCCGAAACCCCCATTTTCCCCGTCGACCTCCGGCTGAGCATCATCAAAGCCCGAGCCTACAAAGCCCTATACTCGTTCCGCGCCCTGAAAAAGACAGACGCCGAACTCCTCAAGGAAATCCGCGAACTGGACGACGACCTCGAGCGATGGCGCATTTCCGTGCCCCAGGAGTGGAGACCGACCCTGTCCTTCTCACACGACACCCCCGATCCCAAAGTTAGCATGCACTCCATCATCCTCTGCCTAAACTACCACCTCTGCATGACCATCATCCACCAGGCGAGCAGCCGGTGCAAATCATGGGCAACAGACCAAGGCGGGATGAGGGATGGGGTAAGCTCTAGCCTCGCTCTCTCCGTCGAAGCGAGTCGATCTACCCTCCTCTACCTCGAAGCAGGAGAACATGTCCTCGTCGATGATGTTTTCTGGTACAACCCAACCCCCCCTCCCCTACGCCTACAACACACATAGACAATATCTACGGATACTGATGAAAATATAGGACCCTCATCTTCTACCCCATGTCCGCCCTCCTTGCCCTCTTCTGCAACGTCCTGCAAAACCCGACAGACCCGCAGGCAACTAAGGATCTAGGGCTCCTCAAAACGACAACGGGGATGCTAGAGCGCGTGTTCCTCCGACAGGCGTATTCGGTCAATGAGCTGGTGCATATCAAGCTCGTTGCAGATTTCGTGAATGAGTTGTATAGACTTGCTACTTGTGCGATGGATCGGGCGTGGAAGGAGAGGCTTGTTTAGATTTTTATGTTTAGGTTTATGTATCGTGTGAGTTGGGTTGGTAAGGAGTTTGGTTATCTCAAGGGGAGCATTTGTATTTTGGCGTTGATGGAATGGATTGCATTGGATTGGGTTATTATAATTAGGTGAGGGTAGGAGTACATTGTATATTAGACGGATTAAACGTTGGACGAGGATATTTTTACAGTACGGCTTATAACAGAACATGCCGGAGAAAATTATCAATTGAAAAAAGTCTTCATTGGGCTAAGATGGGTATCATAATAATTATCCTGAAAGGCAATAACTAGAACTAGAGCAAATCAGTATGAGAGTCCGGGTCAATTGATGAAATGCAAAATTGAGAACGGAGGCAATTAAGCTTGACAAGCTCGAGTTCAGATATTAGATGCGCAAGTATAATCAAAGAGTACAAATTTTGTACTTTCAGATGGGGTTGAAACAAAGATAAAGGCATCAATCATCATAGTAGAGCTAAGCAGTAAGAAAAAAAAAATAAGCTTACCTGAGCTGGGATGTCGAGGCTGGATCAAGCGTTTTGTTATCCTAGTGCACAAAGCATCGGGAAGAGCCAACATCGGTCAAGAAAGCATCTTGATTTGAAGAAGGAACCCGCATCAGAATTCTCGGCTCAACAATCAAGCTCCGAGTTGGTTTTGTTGCGAATATCGAGATGTCAACAAAAGAAAAACTCGAAGGGAGACACTCGGCAAGATTTTTAAAGCTGCTGAATTAGTGCGTCACGTGAGCTCCGGGTTAACCTTGTTCCGTATATGGAAATGATGTGACACACCAAAATCGAAGAAAGTGGCTGAGGAAATTGAAATACTGGGTCGATTAACTATGGTGGAGCGAGCGTTGCGTTCGAAATTCTTCGTTGGAGTTTGTGGCACACTTAAAACCCAAGGTTGTAGGTTGTGGCAGGTAGCCTTATGTTGACTGACAGTGGTTACCTGCAATGGGGAGGTCGTGATAAATCGGGGAGCGAAAGTATCGATCTCGTTGAGGGAGTAAATCAACCATCAACTTTGTCGTCGATCAGATCCCAAACGAGCTGAGAGTCCTCGATGGGTCGCTTCTCCGAGCTTCCAGGGCTTTCAACCTCGTTAGCACCAGGCTCAATCGTAGATTCCACGTCGACGCCATCCGCAGTAAGCTGGTCCAGTACAGCCGTGAGCTCGGCCTTTAACTTATCCATCTGTTGGATTTCCTCCTTCGTCCGACTTAGCTGCTCCTCCATCATCAAGATAAGCGATTCACGCGCCTGGTGCGGTCGATATAGGTTGAGAAGATGATGAGCGTTGATAAACAGGTTGCGAATGTCCTCGACCTTCGATTCGAACTGATCCGGCGTATTGGAAAGAATACCGACGAATTCTAAGAAATTCAGGAGAAGCGATTTGCTGATCTTGAGGAGGTAGTACGCGTGGTTCAACGGCTGTGCTTGTTCTGTCGACGATGAGGCTTCGGCTTCGCCGTCTGCTTTGGGGGAGGAGGGGTAGAGCTGTGTAATGCCTTGTTCTTCGAGGGAGGGCAGAGCGGTCGAGAGCTATATTTCCATTGATTAGAGAAGTAATGTTATGATAAGTCGGAGTATCATACGTTTTGAAATTCTCCAAAGACGCTGTACTGCCCTGAGGTTGGGATCTCCGGCGGCACAAGGAAACGGAGCTCTGGTGGGAGGTTTAGAGCTCGCAGTTCGGCCGGTGACCATTTCTTCTTTCGGGTATTTCCATCGTCTCCTTTTGATGCCTCCTTCTTGATCTCCTCGAGCTTCTTCACGTTGTCTGGGGTGAAGTGTTTCCAGAGGGGAGGTGGGGGAGCAAAGGCAGTGTTGAGGGTGCGTTGTTGTCCCGCCTCTACCATGGTGTTTCCTGATTTCCGAACAGAGCAAAGCAATATCGATCGTCAAATCCAAGAGTATGCTGAAGGATTGTCAAAGTGAAACCCCAGTTGGCGAGCTGTTCAAAATGTGACGCTGGGTGGATGTTTTGCTGCGGAGATCCCAGTGAAGGCTGGCCGGAACTGGCCCGTGCTCTCCGGCTCTTTCTCAACGCCGAACAGGAACACGCGGCCATCATTTCTCTCATTTGAGGAGCTGCATTTGTTTTTCTTACACCTGCCCTTGACACTAATATTATCTGCTCCGCACCAGATGGGAGAGCTTTCTGATGACCTTCGCTACTAGTATATAATTTACAGAAATGCCTCGTAGCGGATTGTCTGCTGGGTCAGCAATCTCTCAGTCTTCCCTGGCCGGAGCAGTGCCTGGAGTGCTGTCTCATGTCTTTCAACAATCATACCCACTGGTTGATTCAGTCGCTTTGGCATGTATTATTGGAAGCTGGATTTTGGTATGTTTCCACTTAGTCTGGATTCATTGTATAACCGTCATTGCTAACTTAATTTGTTGTTCAGATCCAGCTCTTTGTCTCCCCATTTCATCGCATGTTTTCTCTTGACAACAAATCTATTCAATTCCCCTTTGCAACCGTGGAAAGGGTTCCCGTGGGTGAGAACTCTTCGATTCACCAGAATATACACACTGAATCTAACCCGTGCTTTGGTATTTAGTATGGTCGATCATCTATGCCGGCCTTATCCCGTTCCTGATCCTCATCGCCTGGGCCGCATCGTTTCGCCCGAGTCCTCATAATGTCCAAGTGACCTTACTTGGATTCCTTACTGCCCTCATGCTGACGTCGCTCCTCACGGACATTGTCAAGAACTCCGTCGGAAGGCCTCGGCCGGATTTAATCTCGCGCTGCATGCCACGGAAAGGCACTCCGGAGAACGCCCTCGTCTCATGGACGGTGTGCACCCAAACCAATAACCACATTCTTCAAGAGGGTTGGAGGAGCTTCCCGAGTGGTCATAGCAGTTTCTCATTTGCCGGACTGGGGTATTTATCGCTGTAAGTCTGAAACGTCTTTACTTAGGCCTAATACTAATTGAATTTTTTTCAGGTTTCTATGTGGCCAGATGCACGTCTTCAGACCGAGAACGGATCTTTGTCGCTGTCTGCTCGCTATGATACCCATTGTCTGTGCCCTGTTGATAGCTATATCTCGTTTAGATGATTACCGACATGATGTGTATGATGTGACGAGTGGCGCTATCCTAGGTTCACTGATTACCTACTTCTCATACCGTCGGTATTACCCCGCTCTCCGGTCTGCTCGATGCGACACGCCCTATAGTAAGGACGATAGATTCGGACCTGACGGTTTCTCTAAGCTGCCGGATGATGAGGAGCAGCAGCGACGGGCTCAGCCGTGGGACTCGGAGGAATCCTATCAACTTGGTGAGGCGCCCTCACCGCGTGAGCGCTAGGTCTTATCTTCCGGCATATTTCTTTAGTTGTTGTGATACCCTTGAATTATTACTGCATGTCTTGAATGATGCTATTTCGATATTTACTTCTTGTCTGTATTTGTGTTGAGATAGTTTAGAATCTGATCCTTGAATGAAGTGATGGCTATATATGCCCAATTAATCTACATCGAGATCATTGCACCTTTTGTAGATCACTGGAATCCATCAACTTGGCTTCGCTAGCCTCCACAAGCCCTTGAATGTCCCCGGGAAGAAAAAAATATAGATAATCAAATAGTGATGCGTCGGCCGGGAGTCGAACCCGGGCCGCGACATTGGAAGTGTCGCATACTGACCGTTATACTACCAACGCGGTGGATAAAATGACAATGGCCGAGTGCGCATCACGACGACACCATGATTATATACTTGGCGTACAGGGATCAGCTGCGAGAAGCCGACTTGATTCCTGAAGGTTGAGCGCATAATATCCCGAAACGCTATTCTATCCTCTGCATTGACCCCGCCTAATTACTGTATACCTACAGTGAGGGTGATTCCAGTCAACAAGTCCATGATTACATGAAGAATGAAGAGTATCCCACCGAAAACTGGGGAAGCGAAAAAGGTCCCACCATCCCGGTAGATTCAAGCCTCTATTTTTGCCGACACTCCCCAAAACTCGGGGCTAACGCTCGCCGATCCCTGGTCTTCGCTCCTCTCAATCGATTGGGGATTCCGCTGACGTCTGCGCTGCCCCATCTCTTTATCGCCACGTTCCGTCGTTTGCGGGGAATTCCATGTTGAACGTGGAGATGTCTTCGTCTCCGTGGATGCTGCTACGCATCCTGCGAGTTGCTATCATCTAGTGGGCTCTGAAAGGATCCCCCCAACCAAGCAACCACTCGGTCGCGTTTTCGTCGGCCCTTGACCCCTTGATTTCCAAAGGAATATACACTAGCGCAATCGACAGTACAAAGGGCCATCGGATCCTTGCTTTCGCAAGTGCCGTGTCCCACATTCAAGCTGCACGTCTGGCCATCGAGGGGCATTACCCCGAATGGCTTTCGCATTATCTTGCACTCTCTCTCGACGAGAGACAGATGACAATATGACCCGATATATAACGAGCTTTCCTCTCTCATCAATCTCTATAATTCTAACACTATAACTATTACAGAGGATGGCTCTCCTCGAGACTCTGGCACGTGCCGCGTCACAATACGCCGTTTACCTCCTTCCTGCTCTTGTCCTGCTTCTCCTCTCGCGAAGATACTTCCGCAATGGGCTGCATCGCTATCCCGGCCCCTTCTTGGCCAAGTTCACAGATCTATGGCGCTTTCTAGACGTGCGCGGTCGACGACCCGAGCTCACCCATATGGCTCTCCATCGTAAGTATGGAGACGTCGTGCGCCTGGGACCGAATACTCTATCCTTTGCAGACCCCCGCGCAGTCAGAGATATCTACGGATTGAATAAGGGATTCACCAAGGTATGCACCCCAATGGCTGTAGAAACCTGATCAATGCCCTGACTGCGCCAGTCCGACTTCTACCCCGTGCAAATGACCGTCTCCAAGGGCGAGCCGCTCCCTTCTTTATTCTCCACTCTCGATAACACCTTCCATGCCAACCTGCGTCGCTCAGTCAACAATGCCTTCTCCATGAGTTCTCTCGTCCAGTACGAGCCGATGGTCAACGATACAACCTCCCTCTTCCTCGACCAGACGGCCCGGATCTACGCCGACGGAACCCGAATTTGTGACTTTGCTCGGTGGCTGCAATTCTTCGCCTTTGATGTTATTGGTAGCATCACTTATAGTAAACGCCACGGCTTCCTAGAGAAGAACGAAGACATCGACGGGATCATCAAGTCCCTCGCGCGAATTTTCGACTACTCCGGTCCAATCGGGCAGATGCCCTGGTTGGACAAAATTTTCTGGAAGAACCCCATCTTCGACGCGCTTCAGAAATGGGGCTTGCTGGATAACTCGCATCCTGTGGCTGTTTTTGCAAGACAGCGCATGCAGGAGCGCATGGCCAGTAACATGGGTGCAAAACCAGCACATCACAAGGGCGACCTCCTAACCATGTTCATGAAAGCAGGCGAGGCCCGTCCGGAGTTTATGACGGAGAGTCGAGTCCTCACTATGGCTGTCTCGATGGCGTTTGCCGGGTCGGAGACTACGGCCATCACTCTTGCTGCTGTGTTTTACTATCTCCTGAAGAACCCGGAGTATATGATGCGGGTCCGCGAGGAACTCGACCAGGCTGTGGCCAACGGGACAATTGAGAACCGGCCCTCGGGGTTGGTTTCCTGGGCGGAATCACAGAAATTGCCTTTCCTCGACGCTTGTATCAAGGAGGCTTTCCGGATGCATCCCGCTGCGGGCCTTTTACTCGAACGAGTTGTCCCAGCTTCTGGCATTGAGATTGCTGGTCATTCCATTCCCGGTGGGACGATTGTAGGCTGCAGTGCCTGGGTCATGCATCGTCGAGAGGAGATTTTCGGCCCGGATGTCGATACATATAATCCTGACCGGTGGTTGACGGGGCCCGAGGAAAAGATCAAGATTATGAATGGGATGATGCTTCATTTTGGAGCGGGATCGAGAACATGCATTGGGAAGAATATTTCCCTGATGGAGATATACAAGCTTATCCCGAGCTTTCTGCGAAGATTTGATGTACGCCCCCCCCCCCTCACGGAATCCTCATGGCTTGAAGTGAAGTTGCTAATATGACTGCAGGTTGAACTCGCATACCCCGACCAGGAATGGGAACTCTGGAATGCCTGGTTTGTGCGACAAAATAACTTTAGGACCAAGTTTACCCCGAGAGAGATCAACGCATAGTCCTCCTCACCATGTCTATATTTTATCTTACCTAGCCAATCTATACTACCTGTATATAATGCATCAGTTAAAAATCAGGATACCCCTTCTCCACCCACTCCTCAAACCCCATCCCCTTCGCCGCTGTTGGCATAAATGCCATAAGCGGGATCTCAACGTCCTTCTCCCCGCCAAGAACCTCCTTCTTGTGAACCAGCCTCTCCCGTGTTAACCGCTCCCACCCCATATCCTCATAAAGCGCGTATCCGGTCTCCGATGCCTCCGTGTAAACCGGGATCCCCATCTGATTCGCAATATCCATTCCCCACTGTAAAAGTAAACTTCCCGCGCCCCGACGCTGATGATCCGGATGGACAGCGATAGAGGAGAGATCTAAACCCATCCCCATTCCTATTAGCTCACCAACCCCACATCATCTCACCAGAACAAAACTCACAGAAAACCGGAAAAAAAAGACACGCTGAGGTAAGAAAAAGGGTAGAAAAACTCACAAATATACTTCCTCTTCCCAAACAACCTTTCCCTAAGGTCCCACATCGGCTCCACAACCTCCAAACACCTCTTCTCCTCCTCTCCCTCCAACCACGGAATACCCCCCGGCTTCGTCCACCGCTGGCCCTCGTCCGGATTCCACATGATGTCCCAGGTGCTCATACCGATGATCTCGCCCGTCTCCGTGTCGACGCATTTGGCCGTGTACCCTGTTTTATCGACGTGCCAGTACTGGATTGTGCCGTCATGGTGGGCCTTGCGGTCGATCCCACGTGGGTAGAGGAAGGGCATAATGGGTTCGTGGGCAAAGGCGAGGAAGAAGACATCGTAGGCGGGGGTAATGTCGGGGACTAGTGCAGGGAGAACGGCGAGGGGCATTTTGTTCAGCTTTTTGATATTTTTATTTTTTGTGATTTTTTTTCTGATTATTTTATATAATGGATTTGGTTGTTCTGGGAGTTGGTTTGGGTATGAGCTATGAGGGAGGGGAAAGAGCGCTTCGAGTGTTGTGTTGGGAGGGTAGAATGTTCAATCTAACTTAATTCAATTCAATGAGGGTGACTAGTCACTCCGAGTGATGTTGGTAGAATTTGTACCTGATTGGGAGGCTTGGCCCGGCGTAAAGGACGAAAAAGAAGGGGTCAAAGAGTATTCAGAAGAGATATGGCCTGTGGTGGGGGGGAATGCTCAGGTTGGATTGAAGGACCGAAATCGGCCGCCCCTCAGCTCTCGTCACTTTTTTATCAGATCCGAATAGGATTGATTTTAGCGCGGGGGTTGTGATGAACTAGGCGGCCAAGGATGCTGATCGTAAATAATTATGGAGGAGGGGTGGTGGGGGGGGGGGGATAACATCATAGTCTGTCGGGGTTTGCGAATACTCCATAGCCCAGGTTTAGCCTTGGAAGGAGGAGAGTGGGTAATTTGGGGGGTTCGGGGTCCTGGTGGAATTTTTTGTTGAGTAAAGGAATTCACGGAGCAAAATAAAAATTTAAAGATACATTAACACTATGTGTATGTAACTATGTATGCATGCAGAGTAGGAGAGGCTCATCTCAGACGAATACTCGCCATCACGTTCAAACTCTATTTTTTTTTTTTGAAATGAATTCCGCTTGGCATGTTATACTCTTGGCAGCAGGAATTATGCGTCCGTAAAATGCACTGCCGGTGTAGTTGATATACACTACCTAGTATGCAATATCGAACAAATCTACTGTTGGGGGTATAGGTATACTGGGCTTAGCCTTGACCACCAATTCCAAGACGAACCAGATACCAACAGCATACCTCACCCTGATCATCTTCCGCCATGATCTGCGATGGTTGAAGCCACCAACCATGGTGTTAAAGCAGCCAAATCCCGCCCCACCATCAGAGAAAGTCACGCACACATCTCGTCGATTACTTGGCACGAAATGTATCGAACTGAGACATTGGGGTCCTGTGCGGTCTTGGCACGCCCGGAGGAGCCTGTAATTTCTGACATCTCAACATATGTTCCCTGTCAGGGTAGTATTATGTATATATTAACTTTTGGCGGAGCCAGGCCTGCATCTGTAGGCATTCAATGCGGTGGTGTTGGTGATCAACACAACAGGATCCAAAAAAAAAGTTAATGGTCATTTTCTAAGTAAAGATTGGTCAATACGAGCTTCCTAAGTGGAAAGAAAACTCCTCATCCACGTCGTTTCCCTTAATTTTTCCCCTCGAGTTCATACCAGTTTGAGGAAATAATGCTAAGCGTTGAAGTTGGTGGCGTTCGCTAGTGGCTCGGCAAGTGGAGAACTGCAAATACTAGAAGAGGCGATCTGATTGATAAGATTATTTTATCAGATTCCGAGGCAGCATACTTGGATCAACCGGAAATAACAAATATTAGGTCGTGGAATATCGGGAATTAAGACGATCCGTGGCCAGGGTATAATGGCCCGATAGCGGACTGGCTGTGGATCTACCGTGATAGATTGGATGATGGTGGGGGTAATAGACCTTATAAAGGAAGTCCCCCGTCATAAAACTTGTTAGAGTGCCTCCATTGTCTTATGTAAAGCTTTAAAACGTGACTGTCAATACGATGGCTGACTCAAAGCCCACTCTCACTGACCTTGCCGCCAAGGTCACTGAGCTTTCAGACACGTTCACCCGTTACCTTCAAGAAAACAATGTTCCGGCACCAACCTTTGCGGCGGATAGTCCTTCCAGCTACTCCAATCTGTCGCCTGAAATCTTCATGACCCGACAAGCTCTGCTGGATGCATTGATGGATATGTGGTACCTGACGCAAGGTCCAAGTGAAAGCATTTTCAACTACGCACACAGCGTAAGTTATGACTGATAGTTTTAGTGACCAATGCTTACCTTGTTTTGAATAGGCCATGCCAGATGTAGCCACCCTTAACATCCTGAACTACTTCGACTTCTGGTCCGCCGTTCCCATCGACGGGTCGGCCTCCTACGCCGAGATCGCCAACCATGTCTCTCTTCCAGAAGATGTTGCATACCGACTCTTAAAACACGCTGTTACACTTCGCATCTTTGCTGAAACCGAGCCGGGCAAGAAATCCTCGCGTATCCAGCATACTTCCCGTTCTGCAGCTCTCGCTCGCTCCTCGGGACTTCGAGCCCTGGTCTCCACAATTTTAGATGATGCGGGTGCACCAATGATGGTAATGAACGAGGCCTTGCAGCGGTACTCCCAAGGAAAGCCCGCTTTAACACAAAATGTGAACGAATCATCCTTTGCTCTCTTACATAGTAGTGGGATATACGGCAAATACACGAACTCTTGGGACTTGCTTGAGAATGACGGTGAAGGCGAAAAGAAAGGATGGAGACAAAGAAACTTTGTGGAATTTATGCGGTATATAAAGGAAATTTTCAATCTTGAAGGCGTGATGCTTGACGCCCATGATTGGGCCGCGGTTGGAAAGGCCAGCGTTGTTGATGTGAGTTTCACCCCAATGGTACTTCGGGGCACGTTGCTAACATGAATAGGTTGGCGGCTCTGCCGGCCATGATGCCGTGGTTCTCGCACGCAAATTCCCTGACCTCACTGTCACAGTCGAGGATCTTCCTCAAGTGAGGCCAGTGTTTGAGAAAGATCTCCCCGAGGATGTAAAATCTCGGGTATCATTCGTGGAACATAATTTCTTCGACCCACAACCTGTCCAGGCCGACGTCTATCTCTTCAAGATGATTCTGCACGACTGGCCGGATGACGAAGCAGCTAAGATTCTGCGGGCTCTGATCCCGGCATTAAAACCCGGCGCCCGCGTTCTACTCTTTGAATATATTGGTGACCATGGAGAGAGCGACGGTCCGCAATTACCTCGTTCCATTCAAAATATGGGAACTGCCACAGATATTAGATTGATGGCCCTGTTTAATGGCAAGGAAAGACCTGTTGACGCATGGAAGAAAAT
Source organism: Aspergillus conjunctus (assembly GCA_027569095.1). NCBI lineage: Eukaryota > Fungi > Ascomycota > Eurotiomycetes > Eurotiales > Aspergillaceae > Aspergillus > Aspergillus conjunctus. The sequence goes on from JAPDEL010000146.1 coordinate 25,021, forward strand.
CTTCCGGGCAGCCGACGAGCGGTTTGAGGTTACTAACGTCAAGGCCAACCCACAGACATTCTTTGCAGTGGTTGAAGCTGTTTGGCGGGGATAAATTGACACATTCATTCGAGCGTGATAGATATCGAAGCTTGAGTCTTATCAGACCTGTTACGAAAAACTTGTATTTTGTTGATTCCCACGATTTGCATCATTGGAACGCGAGTTTCACCTCTCTTTCCGCAAAGTCTCAATAGATAGAGTGCTATAGACATTTAAAAGTAAGCCTTTTGACTTCCTTTCCTACGAATATCGAGAATGGATAAAAAACCCATCTCGAGATCGGGAACTATATTGGAAGCAGGAGTTATCGATGTGATCGATGGTTGAGCCGGTATCGCCGTTTCTATCGCTATAAGCACCAAGCATAGGCCATGGGTTGGAAAATGTGTTGCAACGGATGAACTTTTTTCTTATGAGGAGAGGGTTAGCTATCAGCAGAGAAGTTTGCATGGGAGGAAGATGAATTTTCGACATATGGTAAGGTTGCACAACAGGAGTGAGGTTACAACTGAAAGAATGCGAGAATCTTGATTCCAAGATCAATTATGATGATGGCTTTGTTTTTCTCAGCAACAGAATCCACCTTCCTTTGATCGCCATATATTTGATGCCTGAGGGATCAGTTAATGCCTGAGGCAACAGACCCACCTTCTCCAAAATCGTTTGCCACAGCACAATCAGACGCACATTCCAGCATGCCCTCGATATCACTTATCGTATCGCTCAAAGAAAGCCCTCTCTCGATTCCTGACAATGAACCCAATCATACAGGCCAATAAATTGTCGGATGCCTCGTAAAAAGGCCACAGACCGAGTGGGTCCGGTCAAGACACGCAGTCGTGCAGGATGTTCGGAATGCCGTGCCAGCCGGGTTCGCTGTGATACCAAAAAGCCGATCTGTACCCGGTGCAAGGAGAGGGGCCTGGAGTGCTCGACCCATTTGGTGCTGAAATGGGAGGCAGAGTTCGCCAGCCGTGGCCTTGCTTTCGGGAGAGCTGGCGTCTGGAGTAAATCCCGGTCTCCTGGCCAGTCTCAGGCATCGATTCCACCATCACTCCGGTATGAAGAGCAGGAGTGGTGTCCGACCCCGGAGGTTCGGTCTTGGGGGTTCGTTAATAGTGAACTTGATTCTTTTGAACGTCCGTTTGAAGTGAATGTTGAATTTGATGAAACTATAAGTCTCGGCAGAAACGGAGATTTATCCCAGAACAATATGTTGGTGGTAGGAGCAGGCCGCCGGAAAGTCGAGCTCACAAAGAGCGTGTCTCTTTTTCCTTACTTGGCCGAATCTGGTAATGGCTATTTATTCGAGTATTACCTCAAAGAAGTATGTCCCCGGACGATCGCTACGACGAGGGCGCAGTCACCATTCGCTTCAACAATCGTTCCATTTTGTTTGACCGCGTCCCCAACTCTCTTCAACGCAATCAAAGCCTTGGGAGCGTGTTACTGGGCTCGCAGCAACGCATCAAACAGTATTGTTGCACTTCGTTTGAAATCAGAAGCCGTCAAGGGCCTTCGTAGAAGACTTTCGGCTCCCGGTCCGTCTAATTACTACCAAGACCCTGAATTGCTGGTCATCATGATGATGTTATGCCTGTATGAGCTCGTTGACCACTGTGACGAACGCTGGACGATTCACTTGAAAGGCGCAAAGGAGCTCATCCGTCTAAGAAGACAACACGACTTACTGCCAAGTCCGTCGACAAATCCCGTCACTGCCTTGGCAGAACATTTCTTTGCCTTTCAAGATATCATGGGCCGCACAGCCTGTGGCGAGAAAGCTCTATTCGGAGCAGACTACTGGCAGGAGGACGACCACCGCATTGACCCGTGGATGGCGTGTAGTCCCGAATTTGTTTCTATACTCTCCTCAATCACGGAGCTAAGCCAGACCAGGCGACAGCTGGCCTCAGATTCAGCCCAGACGGCTTTTGGATTGCGTACCGCGAGCCTCCGGCGTCAACTCGAGGAGCTAGTCCAGGATGGAGACGATGATGATGTGAATCTTCAGACCACGGCAGAACTCAAACGACTAGCCGCGATATTATACCTACACTGCGCTCTTTACAGCGCTTCGCCCTCTACAACTCTAGTATCAAGCTACGTTAGAAGAATTTTGAAGCTTGTTTACGATTTACTCGATTCGGGATCACCAGTTAGCTTGACATGGCCTGTGTTTGTCGCCGCTGTGGAACTTGATCCACTTAATGACGAGATTTGGACGGATTCAACTAGTAGTGCGGTATACGGAAGACCTCTGGTATTGCGTGCACTGGCGGCGATGTCAGAATCGAGTGTTCTAAGTGTTGCTCGTACGAGAGTGGTGATTGTAAAGGTGTGGCAGGCTCGAGATAATGATATGTTGAAGGGGTCGTCCCGCGATGTGCAGGATGATCCGACGAAAAGCAACGATTGGGAGACGTATGTTGCACCGGTCAGTGCGGCGATGAGCTTGGCCTGATATAAAGGTTTATGACTTACGAATAGTATCCATGTACGAAGATAGAAGTATCGAATGCTAGACTTCGAGATGACCGGCCTTTTTCTCTCGCCTGGGGTAAGGCTCAAATCCTCAGCGCCGTCCGAATAGCTGTGACTAAATCAAAGAAAGAAAGAAAGAAAGAAAAGTTATAGCATTCATTCCGACCCCATAAATCCTGTGGCTGTAGGTCACTTATCTGGCATAAAATGCTCGCATTTCTTTCAGCTTACCGAGAATGGCTAGCTGAAAATACAGGTTGCAGCCTCAGGTGTCTATGACGTAATTTAATCAAATACCTCATCCAGGACGAGCACGTCGCGAATATAAGATCGCTTACACAACTCCATTTCGGATACCGATTAAAACTAATTTCTTCCATCTGGGAAATTCCTCATTCCACTTGAAGTATGGCTGGGCCTATCGAAAGCCCGTCTGATGTTGTCACACCCAACCGCACCAATGAGGGCCGGCAATTCCGGAAGGCGGGGACCGGAAACGCGCGATTCGCCAAGAGATTCGATGGTTGGGGTGGAAAGGACGTCAGCGCTTTTGATCCAACCATGAGCAGTTCGAAGGTCTCCTCCATCACCTGTCATTCTTGCGTTATGCAGGCCCAATAGTGTTCGTTTGATTTATTGGGTCTATTCTGGAAGGCTTTTGATTTTACTTCCTCTTTAAAATTGGCCGTTGAGGGGGTAATTGAGGCGCTCTCCATCTCGCCCCGTCACGGCGCCAAAAGTCTCACCACCACCGCCGCTTCAATCCGCTCATCGACTTCTGGGCTGGTCCATCATGCAGTGAATAGAAAATCCACTCCATTGAGGCGTGTTCATATACTGAGAATCGCGTCTGATGAAAAACATGGCATCGTCGACCTCTTCATCAACCGTTTCACACAGCCTGCCGGTCATTCCATTCGCGAGCAAGCTGAGCGAACAGTTGTCTCAGCGAACTGACCTCAGTGAATCAGGCTCTGAAACTGACCGTGCTGGCGATAGAATCAGCCTGCTAGGTCCCCCTCTCCGCCCTTCACCGAAATCACGATCTCTATCAGATGCCTCAAAGCCCTCCATCACACCATCCATCTCCAGCAATGCTCGTCCAACAAGCAAAGATGATTCTTCACTGCCATCCGCGCCGGCAACACCACAGCGACCCCCTACGCAGGGCTTATCCCTAAATCTACCCTCCAAGGCTTCTGCTTCCACTCCCATATCTAGTCGAACTCCAGTCCCCCTCTCTCCCAAACTCGATTCGTCCCAAATATACGGCTCCCCGGGCTCGGTTTTACCTCGACGATCGCGAGGACTGGATTTCTCGCGTGCATGCACAAACCTCCATCACTCCACACTAGCTGAGTCTTCTCCAGATTCCTCACCCACCATTGGTGGAAGGGGTGTGAATATCCCACAACGTCGTGGCTCGCCTGGTTCTACATCCGTCCCACCCTTTTCCACCTCGAACCCCGCCGACCGTATGACGACCATCTCAAGCTCGGTATCCAGCGTGAATATGATGGAGTCTGACACGAGCAGTAGCGAGGAGGATGATGAACCGATGATTGGCGACCGCGAAGATATGATAATGACTACCCCACAGGCGAGGAGAATGGGGGGCGGGTTGAACTCATTTGCGGTGGGGAACGTGCCTAGTCCTGGAAATGATTGGATGGGCAACTACTCTCAGGCCGCAGCTAGCCTCATGAGTTTTCAACGTGCCCGATTCCGCAAAGGACGGAGTAGACACAGCTCCAGCAGCAGCTCGAAACAAAGTCCAGGTCCTCTTTCTCCCCCTGTTATGAAAAGTATCGAAAATCAAAATGGATATTTTGGTCCCAGAGGCAGTATTGCATCTCGGCGCGAGAGTTTAAGTCTCGGAACCCGAGACTTGCGATTGTCGGATGTTAGTGATGAAGGTGAGAATCGAGTGATGCGTGGAAACAGTCCACCTGCGACGAAATCCGACACTGGACCTTTAGGGGTCATACGGCGTGCGGTGACACGGCGGGGTAGTCTCCTTGTAAGTCTCGTTTGTTTAAATGTAAATGTCTACAATGACCAGTGCTAACCGTTCACAGCCTAAAACCAAGACCTTTGCCCGAATCCGGGCAGCTCTCATGGAAGAAACTGCCCCGATTGATAGCGAAGCAAAGCGTGAAGCTGAGGTCATTCGCCAAGTGCGTGAAAGCGAACCTGGTATCCCACAAACTTCGCCGGTATTTGCTCCCTTTGCATCATCCGGCCTTTTTCCTCCTCTTGACCTTGCCCAAACGGCGGAGGATAGTGCGGGGAAACCTGTCCCCGTCTTCTCGGAAGAGCCGAGCTTCAGCGACCAGGCTCATCGGCATTCGGGAGGCCCCGAATTTTGGAATTCTTTTGACGAAAGATATCGCACTCCGCCGCCACCTCTCCGACCGCACGCTGCTTCTACGGTATCGGAGGATGATTTGGCAATGGACGTCACACCGTCAACTACCTTTGGATCCAACACGGCCGAGTTTGCAAAGCCGGGCGAAAGACCGGCGTCCCGTTCTTCAACGCCTCACGTAACACAACCCGGTCTTATTTCCGAGTTCAAGAGGAAGCGGCGACGGGACGATGATTTTGACCCTAACCTCTTCAAACGGAGGGCTGTGTCGCCTAGCATGAGTGCCCAGAGTAGCCCAATCATGCCCAACTCGCCGGCTGTGAAGGACACGGCACCCAACATATGGGGCCCGCCACCCAAATCGAATCTTGGCCCCCTGTTTACTGGAGCGGAGAATACCGCACGAAATGCGTCCACCGCGCCCCATACGGGGACACTCAAGCGGGTTGGTCTCCAAGGAATGAATGAGGCCAACGACGGGTTCATGAATATGAGCATTGAATAGCCTGGCTTTATATCGAATGCTCCGGTGGCTTTTTCGCTACGAGCGGGACTCGTTTGCACTTATAATTATAATTCCTGTGAATCTCTATTAGCGTTTCGACATTCGTTTAATCATTGATATATCTCTGACGCAGTATGCATTTCGGATATCGTTGGATTGTGTTTTGTTAGCTATGGCGTCGGTACTTGACAAGGAATAAAGAATCAAATTAAGGACAATGGTTTAAAAATCTTCAAGTGAAAGAATAGGTCGTAGATCAGTCATCATTACGGAGGAACCAGAGCCTAAGGAAACGCATGGTTGAAGTGTAACCAAACGAATTGTATTGTTTAGTTGGGCATTTAAAAGGTTGATGTTCTCGGCACGTGCAAGCGCCCCGCGGCTATCGCGTTAGAAGCTACGGTGTTGACACTGGGGAAAGGCCGAATAGCTTCAACCTGGCTGCTCCTCCCGTTATAACCTCCGCCATTACACCTGAGAAAGTCTGCTTCACTGTACCGATACCAGAGGATCAATTAGGCGCTATCCTTATTTCCATTTGATCCGTCAACTCTGAAATTCACCATGGCATCTACCGTCGAACTTGCCTCCTCGTTCATCGAGGGTGCCCCGCCAGGCGAGGTACGTACATACCCATTCAATTTCTACCTATATTGCTGCAAGGTTCATGAATTCAGTGCAATGATTTCCTTACTAACACCTAAAAACTGCAGCTTGCAGATGTTGTCGCTGGTACCGCGCCCCCGTTCCTTCCCTTGTCCATGACACCAGTTCCCCGCACTTCCCCCGAAGACCTTCATACAAAACCTTTCAACTGATTGATTCTCGTTAGACGTTAAGGCGCTTACATCCGATGGACCTGATGTTATTTCTTCCCTCACACCGGCTTTTGAGCGATACAACGAGACACAACTGGCGACCGTGAAGCTCCCCGGAGCTAGTCAGGAGGTTAGCCTGTAGTGCTTATTTTCGTGTTATTGAGCGTCTCGTTTCGATCTAACATGGCTATCAGGTCGTGGTCAGCGAATTTAACAAACTGGGGGATAACCGGTACTTTGACACCGAGAACCAGACGTCGTTTGAGGTTGATCATGTTACACAAGTGGGCACATCCATCTTTCTCTCAAGTCTTGGAGCGGGAGTCTAATAGTTGTGGGCATGGTTTAGGAAGCGTCCGCGGCGCAATCATACGTTTTGGAATCGCAGAATGCCGATTTGATGTGAGTTTCACATCCATATATTATTTCTGGAGCTCTGCTAACACGCCGATAGAAAATCCCTCCTCAAGTCCCTCGGCACACACGCCCGGGAACATTACCCCTCCTCCTCCTACGGCGTATACCCAATCGAAAATGACACCGCCGTGGCAATCGTCCTCGTTGCGAACCGCTACTCTCCTAATAACTTCTGGTGCGTCCCTTAACCCCTACTCGAGTAAGTTCATGAACTAATTACCTCGTCTAGGAACGGCCGCTTCCGCTCCATTTACCAATTCCCTGTCAACTCCTCCACCACCGTCACGGGCAAAATCCACGTCGACGTACATTACTACGAAGACGGAAATGTTGCCCTCGACACGACCAAGCCCATCAGCATTTCCGTACCCAGCGTCTCCGCTGAGGCGATCATCTCCCGGGTTGCGACTACGGAGCGTAACTACCAGGAGGAGCTTAATCGGGCGTTTGTGCAGATGGCCGAGGGAGCGTTCAAGTCGCTGCGGAGACAGTTGCCGATTACGAGGCAGAAGGTCGAGTGGGAGAAAGTCGGGGGTTATCGATTGGGACAGGACATTTCTGGTGGAAAGGGACGGTAGATCTTGATTCTTGAGTTATCTAGCTGTATGTACAGAAGCGGCTTGCTCGGTAAATGGGCGAGCGCGGTGGTTTGAGTTTGCGGGGTTCAATATGCAGTTCTGAGAGTCTTTGATGGTCTTTCAACCCCAATAACCACTTCAGATGCTAGTATATATCCGTCCTTTTACTATGGCCACGTTTATTCACATTACCACCGTGCAAGGCATGCGTCTTATTACCTGAGGCAAGGCAACGAACCTCGCTGCTAGGATAAGCCAAAAACCCTGAATGAAGCCCTTGTCCTGCCTGAAGGGGGGGGGGGAAATCAAATCAAGATGGAGGGCAAAGGCTATCAAATTCTTAGAAGCGAGCTTCCTGAAGAGTCGATGCTGAGTTGTATGGAAAAATTCATGGGGAGGGATTTGCTCTATTACACGCCCGAATTCGATCAACGACTAATCCAACAGTCATTGGTTACCCAAAAGAGGTGAGAGAACAATTCCAGGAGTTCATAGAATACGAAATCAAGATAAGGAAAATTTTGGGAATTAATACTACTAAATCTCATTCATCGACATCTTTGTATACAAGTCGTTAGACACGATTTTTTTTCAAGACTGTGCATGGGAGAATTCGGCAAGAATTAATTATATTCCGTTTGGCCCACGAGTTGGGCCCTTGAAGGTCTAAAGGGTGGAATGGCCGGCTTGGTATGCATTTCCTTACAAACTAGAGCTCCGAGTCATGTATAGTCTCTTAGTTTGAGCACTCTGGTGCATATAGAGGACCGTCATGCCATCCAATCATTACATTGCCAATCCCTATGCATTTTTCCCTTCATCTGACAACTATATAAAGTCCTTACATAAGGAGGATTTGAGACTATGCAAGCCCTACAACCTCTATAGGTCGCGAACCCCCGTCACATTAAATCTCCCCATATCATAAACCCAGGAAAGAAATCCTTAGCTATCTACTCTGATTGGCCACATCCACGGTCCTCTGAACCATAATCTCCATCCCCCGTGGATCATTTGGAGTATGTCTCAACCGCTCCTCGCTCCCATCCCTCGACGGCTCCGAATCCCTTGTCTCCTCCGTCTCGTCAAGCCTCGTCACCTGTGTCACCGTCTTGCCTCTTCCCTCTTTATCGAAGTTAACAGTCTCGTTGTTAACCGTGGTGAAGAGGAGTGATTCGTCACCCCCTCGACGCCGCTGGCCAGACTGCTGATGGGGTTTGGGCAGACCCTGGCCGTCCAGCTCGACAGAGTAGTAGCGGTCTGGACGGGAAGTACCGAACCAGCGCGTTACTAGGGGGCGGAGGGTGGCGAGGCTGCCGGCTGTGATTCCTAGGCCTGTTTCGACGTTGGACCAGACGCCGATCCAGACAGTTGCGTCTGGTAGTATACGGTTAGTACGGGGGAGGGAAGGAGAACTGAATGGGAAGGAGAGGGGCATACAGAGAAATTCTGGGTCTCGGAAGGTTTCGACGAAACCGGTTCGAGCGAGGGCACCGCAAGAGGCACTGGGTTTTTTTGTTAGATTTGTTGTATGTAAGTTGGAAAGGAAGGGTTGCAAAAGGAGTGAGTACTAAGAGATGGAAGGAGAAACCTACATGCAAGCAACGCTGAGAATACCTGCGACGGCCATCTTGGCTGATTTCTTCATCTGCAGGTCTTTGACAATGAATATCGGTATAATGCCCACCGTCAAGTCACACAAGGCGGCGAATCCAGAGTAGATGTAGGTCATGATGACAACGCGGTCGATGTTGCAGTGTCCCTTAACCGTGGGGTCCACGGCAGCTGCGGCTTGGGTCCAGAAGTATTTGATGGGTTGGCATTGCACCATCATGGTGATCAGGAAGATCAGACCGGAAATCGACGTGAGAACCATAAGGATGTAGATGGTCCAGCGATGGACCTGTTTGACGGCGATTCGCAACAGGAAAATACACACAGAGATCTTGCAGAATACAGAGGCAAAGCAGTAGCCTGCTTCCGCAATCCACCAGTACTATACGATTCAATGATCAGCTAAAAATAGATTCACAATGGAGATATGCGGTTTTGGTAAATTAGGTACCTTCATTGCTGTCATAGCCTGGTGTACGGTGAGCTGCTCGAATTTATACCCGGTGCCATACCAAGTGCTTCCAATTGAAGTGGCTCCGAGAAGTAAATAGAAAGCCTACTCCTGTTGTAAGTATGGCCAATCTCATATTATACAGTGGAGATGTACCAGAGCAAGCACCATAATCCAGTCGTCCCATCCAAATGCTCTTTTAATCCATATCCGCACATAACATCTGACCAATACTGTTATGCTCGATACGGCCATCAACGTCCCTGAAGTGGCCTGCACGGCGATAATCCGCTGATTCTTCGCTGGAGGGTCACCTGCAGGCGGAAGCATGGTGTTTCCTGGTATCTATCAAATGGTATGGTTGGAGAAGAAAGGATGTGGCTGTCGGAGCGAAGGATGGAAGGTTTTATCTAGACTTAGGAGCCAAGAACGGGAGTGTTATATTAACTCCCACTGGCATGGAGACAAGAAAAAGAAAAGTTCGCGCCGTTACTGATCCGCCGACTCTCTTGTTTCATTTGGCTGTTGGTGGGCTAGTCTAAATTTGCCCCATGTGATAGGCATTTTCCACCCAGGTACACCAACTACGAGTCATTCCGGGGGTCTCATTAGGTACCGTTGTGGAGAGTCAATGCTCGAACTTACCTTTCCAGACGGAATCTCTTGCCAAAGGATGCAAATCATTTTCCCAATTAAAACCAACATAAAGCCGGCCCGCAGGGAATGGATCCGGACTCCAATGGTCGACTTGGCCCAGAATCACTGCGAATTACGGAGTACACTCCAGAAACAGCTTAAACCGTGAAAGGGAAGCCGGGAGGAGATCTATACCTGTCAATGAGGGAACACCCGTCTTTGATGGGAGATCCAGACTTGGTATCATCCACTCTCCATCCCTACAGGAAGATAAATTCATGTCCACCACTCTCATCATTCGTATATTTGGCGGTTGCCACAGCTGCTACCTTATTCAGACGGTGAAGATAGGTCCCCACCATAAGTTCGACCCATGAGAGAACAGGTACTGACTATGGAGTCCCGCTGTTCTGTTAGAGAAATCGTGGCGCAGGTTTATTGTAGGCAGGTGCTGCCCAAGCCTCCCAAGGCTTTGGCGCCATGTCTAACCGACGATTTCCTCCATTCTGCGAGTATCTGGAAACCTGTCAACCGTGGGAGACTCCGGTCGACGATGCGGGCCGCAGTCGTGTTTTCCAGAAGACCCACTGGCATGTCTGAAAGCGGCATCTTGAAAGGCCGACGGCGTTTCAGGCGGGATTATAGGGGCTCGGCTAAGAAGCGTCTTCGTGGAGACTGCGGTGGTGGCCACTCCAATAACATTCGGTGCACCCTACTCGCCTCCTGTCGTTTAAGCGCTTTTAAATGATGACCCATGTGGCCAAGGAACCGTTGACAGCGCTAAATTCCACGGATCCTTCGTTCAATCCTTCACAAGACATGGACTGAGTCCACATCATCAGTTGGCAGCCAATAGCCGACAATGCAAAACTCTGCTAATCCATCTCCTGTGAGGTACGGAGTAGGAGCAACAATGCATTATTCAAACCAAAAAAAAAAAAAAGGTACCTCCCTTCTCTGCTCAAGCATCAGGGGTTCTTGGCTAATCAATTGACTCTTATCACTCACAGCCAAAGAAGGTGGTATGAACAGGTTTCCCAGGTTTGTTCACCCATTCCCCCACTTGCCGTTCAGACTATATCTCTCAAGACTCTCTATCCCCCCTGTCAAGACCTTCCCTTGGATATTCACCCTCTTCTGCCCCTCCTCTCGTCGTCATGTATCTGATTGTCGCAGTGGGTGGCCTCATAGGCCTGTATCTTCTCAATCTCCTCCTCAATCGCAAGTCCTTGGACGCACCTTTACCTCCAGGACCCAAGCCTCTTCCAATTGTGGGCAATATTCGCGACCTTCCTGATCCTGACCGTCCGGACTGGCCGCATTGGCTCAAACATAAGGATCTTTATGGTATGCCATATCTAACCAAAGCTAAGGGAGGTCCCGCAATACTGACAGATTATCCCAACTAGGCCCAGTAAGCACGGTGACAGTATTCGGTCAACGAATCGTGATTCTCAACTCTACCCAATATGCCCTTGATCTCTTGGAAAAGCGGTCATCGGTGCACTCAGATCGCCCAGGGATGCCCATGGCCAGACTGTATGTTGAACATTTCAATGGACTACCTTAGCTGGTCACAGCGACTAACTAATCAGGTCCGGCTGGGGCGACGGTCTAGCAATGTTGCATTATTCAAAGCGCTTCCATACCTACCGTAAGAACATGCACCGTGAGATCGGCTCGAAAGGCAGTGTGGCTCGATTCGACCCAGCTCAGATACTCGAGGTCCGTCGTTTCTTGCTTCGATTGATCGAGAAGCCGAACGACCTGGCCGGGCATGCGCGAAAGTCAGTTCATCTTGCACCTTGAAGATAGTGGGGAAGTATTAAATTAACTGAGTTGTAGACTTGCAGGTGCCCTTATCCTGAAAATTACATATGGCTACTCGATCGAACCGCACGGTAGGGACCCGCTGGTTGATATCGCGGATGAGGCCCTAGAGCAATTTTCTCTTACTGCTCGACCGGGGACGTGGATCGTGGACTTTGCGCCTTTCCGTATGTTTTTTTCTTTCTTCAATTCTATACTTGAAACCATATTGAATGATTGCCAGTCAAGCACCTCCCCACTTGGTTCCCTGGTGCAACTTTCCACTCCTACGCAGCGCAATTCCGCAAACAAACAGCCAGGTTTGCTGATCTACCTTACGCCTTCGTAAAGCGACAAATGGCCAAGGGCATAAACAATGCATCCTACGTTTCCAATCTGATCGACACGGAAGCCGCAGCACCAGGGTCTATTGACCAAACAACCATAAAATGGAGTGCCGCAGCACTCTATGCCGGTGGTTCCGATACTGTACGTCAATCTCAATACTTCGCTCCGACACATTGAAGCTGAAAAAATGTCTGACATGATAGACCGTCTCAACAATTTCATCCTTCTTCCTCGCGATGGCTCTCTTCCCTGAAGTCCAGAAAAGGGCTCAGGCTGAAATCGACTCCGTCGTCGGCCAGGATAGATTGCCTCAATTCGCAGACCGTCAGAATCTCCCATATATTGATGCTATCCTCAAGGAAGCCCTCCGCTGGCATCCCATTGCACCAATGGGTCTCCCACACCGCGCAATGCAGGATGATATCGTAGGCGGGTATCTGATCCCGGAGGGCACAATCATCCTGGCTAATATTTGGTTCGTCCCATTACCCTTTCAATCAGTGACATGCATTTCTAATTAGTATTTAGGGCAATGTGCCACGACCCGGCCGACTTCAAAGACCCCATGGCCTTCAAACCGGAGCGATTCCTAGGCGAGAACCCAGAGCGCGATCCGCACACTCTCGCCTTCGGATTCGGCCGTCGCGTGTGCCCCGGTCGCATCATCGCAGATACAAATATATTTCTAACGATTGCGCAGTCCTTGGCTGTGTTTAGTATGAGTAAGGTGGATGATTTCGAGCCGGAGTTTTTGCCTGGCGTCATTAGCCATCCGGCACCGTTTGATATCAATATCAAGCCGAGGAATAGTAAGTATGAGGAGATGGTGAGAACTGTGGAGGCGGAACATCCGTGGGAGTCGGGAGATGCGGAGATTTTGCGGGCGGTAGATGAACAGTTGTGATTTATATGTAATGAGAGTGTTATTCGAAGGCCCCATGGGATATTCTACTACTATGGCAATATATATTTTACGGAATCGTTTTGTTGGGTATATAGTGTTACACTGGAGACAGTCGATTTCTGGGCTAGAAAGGAATCTAGTCACGATTCGTATCGGCCTCTATCTTCATACGATTATTATTAACACCCAAGGTATGATTAGGTGGTACAAAATTTAAGCTTAATTTATCATTCGTATAAACGCCCCTCCGGCAGCCTCAAAGTAAACATTGATTAAGGGGCCGAGAACACTTCGGACTTCAATATAATCTCCGAAACTCCTTACCGCAGCTTTCTCCTCACCACCTCATCCTCTCCAACTCCAATCCCACATCCATTGACCAACCTCAGCCAACTAAATATATATACAAATATAATAAAATAGAAAGAAGATGCTCCTCCAATTCACAAAATTCACCCGCACCAGCCCCGGGCTAGAAAAGACCCTCCGCCTTCTTCAAGCCGTCTGCCATGTCGCCATCGAGTTAAGCGACGACTCCCTCTCCGCAACGAGGTGGTCAACAGCCAAGGGGCAATTCGCACTCGGTACTCCCACTTCCACTCAGTATCCTTTTTTTTTTTTTGAAATAGGAATTTAATTATTCATGATACAGCACGCCGCTTCTTCCGCTTCTTCAACTTCATCGACTGCTTCCACCGCGCTCTGGGCCTTTTTGGCTCCGGTTCATCGGAGGGAGTGTTCATGACATTCCTTGAGATCGGAAGGTGGAGTTGTTTGGGACTGTATCTTGTTTTGGAGGATTTGACTATCGTACGTCTTCACTGACCCCCTTTAATCCCTACCTGGATTTAAAATGAGAAGAATGAAAGGGAGTGGAGTTTACACCTCCCTCCCCCAAAAAACTAACCGGGTATCGATCGTCCTCCAAAGCTACACGCAATGAACGTCTACCCCGTCCCCTGGAACAGAACCGTCTTGGCGGAATCGTTCAAGTTCTGGTTCTATTCGCTTTCGTTTTCGGTTGTAGGGGCGGTGATTGGGTTGTTCTTTCGGGCTTCGACGACGACTGCGGTTGTTGTTGATGAGAAGGAGGGCAAGGGGAAGGGGAAGGTGCAGGTGAAGAAGGTCAAGGCGCCGGCTGGACCGTTGATTAGAAGGATTGTGGTTGATGGGTGTGATTTGCTGATTCCGGGGCTGTTTTTGGGGTGGATTGGGGTGTCGGAGCTGGTGGTGGGATTGACGATGGTGGTGAGCACGTTGGTTGCTGGTGGGGAGATTTGGAGTCGGATGGTTTGAAGTAGCCTTGCTGGTGTCGGGGATTGGTGGGGGAGTGTAAATAATAGTGTATAGTATTTTGGGTACTTTATTATTATAGATATCCTGGTTTTTTAGATAGCATCTTAGGGCCGAGTCTTTGCTGTTTGTTGCTTGGCAGTAACCGAGTTGGTGCAGAGTATTGACCTCCCAATCCTAAGCGTCTGAATAAGTAATTGCCTCTCGAAGTAGCTGCCGGGCTACAGGCATGCCTCATACGGCGTAGTAACTCCTTGAGCGTTAAATGCTGGGCCGAAAAAAGGCCCAGGAAAGTATCTCGGCCCTGGCCTCAGCCCACAAAGACTATATTTCCGCCTTTTCCCTGTGTCGGGTCATTCTAACCTTACCTCGAGACCAACGACAAGTCACATCACCGTCACGTCCAATAGATGTTGCGCGGGAGGGTGTATTTAACCGAATCAGCATCAATTGCTTCATTGACAACTTCAACAGGCCTCTCATTCTGCAGCCTTTCATTATAATAAATGATACATAGATGCCTCTACAAATCAGCCAAATATTTATCTGCAAACTCCTCCAGAGTCGTCAATCTCCCATCGACCAATGCCACGGTCTCCTCTACTCGCCTCTCGGTATCTGGGCCATAATATCCAACCTCCTCGATAAATTTCATCATGGCAACAATCCGCCCGCTCATTTCCGGCTCCATGAATCCAGCAAACACCTCATCCGGAATCTTGACATATCGCACCGTCTTCCCCGATGCCTTTGTGGCAATCTCTGCCATTTCAGCATGAGAGTACAGCTTCGTCGCTGCATACATGGTCTTCCCAGCCATACCCTCGGGGTCTCTCAGTAAAGGCGCAACGTATTTGCCGCTGTCGGCCGCCGTCTCGATGAGAGGCAGCTTCGCCTCTGGATCGAAAATTCCCGCAAAGGAATAAACCCCGTCGTCTCCCAGTCGTGGTTTCTCATACGTCAACATATTCTGCATGAAACTACCCGGCGCAAAGAACGCGGTCTTGAGAGGCAGCGTGCGAAGATACTTCTCCACCTCCGCTTTTGAGTCGAATGAGTCCACGGGTCCATCATTCCAAAGTTCATTGCAGTGGACACAGGTGCTGAAAATAAGATACTCTGCGCCTGCCGCCACGGCCGTATCTGCGACAGCTTTGGCCTGGCTGAACTCGCGCTCCTTGAGGTCCTTTTCATAGATTGTGGCTGTGACCAGGAACACCGTATGGGCGTTCTCGAGTGCCCGTGGCAAGGAGGCAGGGTCGTCTACATCCGCCTCGACGACTTCAATGCCCTGCTTGGCCATATCCTGCGCTTTGGGACTGGAGGCATCGCGCGTGATGGCACGGATGGCGTATTTCGTGGAGAGGACTGGGTCAGAGAGCACGGTGGTGATGACGGAGTAACCCTGCTGGCCGGTCGCACCGAAAACAACTAGTTTCGACATGGTTTTTTCACGATTGGAATTGATAGTTCAGGGTTAGAATTGATGGTTTGTCCTTCTTTCATTCGGACTCATGCCGCTTTATATAATTCTATGCTGGGGGGTTTTGAAAGGTTAACTCCGGCCGGCGTCCAGAGAGTACCCGGAGATAGAAGTCCAAGTGCGAGAATACTACTTCACACTTGGAATGATCCAATAAGCACCTTTACTTCGACCACAGCATGTTAAGTCTCTCCACCACATCATTTCTCGAAATACATGCCTATTCCCGAGTTTCAGATTAATATCCCCTCTCTCCACCACACACACACACACACACACACACACACACACACACACACACACACCATTTCTCACTCCAACTATACCAGGGATACTCAAGCAAAAGTGACGTCACCCCCAATACAACCCCCCCATCAACCCTAGAATAGCCAGGGGCAGACACCATCCAGACTTCACCCCAGGCCTCCCCAACAACGAAATCTTCACCGTATACGAACCCACCACCCCTCCCACCGCAAGAACATAGTACGCCATGCCAAACCCAACCACATACCCCGTCACCACCAAGCACGCTCCCGTCAACAAGGTAACAACACTCAGCAACTCGGGAATACACCCGCGAAACAGCACTGCCATACTCTTCACCCCAGACTTCAGATCATCCTCCGTATCCTGTCTCGCATACACCACATCAAAAAACACAAATAGCATCACAATCACGCCCACCAAGCCGCCCGTCGCAAAGACATACTCGCCATCGAAGATCCGCGCGCCCAACCCCTCCGCCGCGGCAAGAAACCCCATCGAGAAGGTCACCCCCAGTATGACCTGCGTCAAATGCGTGAACCGTTTCCCAAACGGATACAAGCCCGCGAAGAACGCCATGCCCGCTGCATCCCGGAGACTGCCCGCGGAGAAGTCCGCTATCGGGAAATAGGCCAGATACGTGCAGACTAGGGTAAGTATGATCCCGTTGCGTGTGGAAACCGCACCCCGGGCCACGGGCCGATTCCGGCACCGAGCCGTCTGCCGGTCAAAGTCCTGGTCTATGATGTCGTTCCAGGCGCAGCCGGCAGAGCGGATGAAGTAGCTTGCCACGAGGAGACGGGTGATTCTACTCGTGAGGATGGGAAGAGGGAGACGAGAGTCCAGGTCGACGATGTCGAGGGCGTAGAGGATGCCGAGGACTGTGGCGACGCAGCCCCGTGGGATGCCGCCTAGGTCTTGCATGCGGATTAATTCAGCGTACGGGATCCAGGGGGTGGGGAGGTAGGAGATAAAGCCCAGTTGGGCTGGGGTGGGGGCTTGGACGGGGTAGGCTGTTGCCATGTTGACTTTGGATTTTCGGTCTTGATGGTATAGTTGGTGGGTTTCCTGAGGGGGTTCCGGTGTAGGCCCTGTATGAGGGGAATCGATAGTTTTGTAGAGGTGACCGTAAGCAACTTATTGAAGAGGGTTGGGGAATGAGGGCCGTTATGAAGCCGAAGGCTGGTCAGCTTTTGAATCTGACTGTGAATCGTCCATACTCAGGTGACCTTAGGGGAGTACAAGGAGGATAAGCCCGGGGTCTATCGAGCTGTATCCCGACGGTCATAATTGGATGAGACTATTCCCAACCATTGCAAAGTCCCCCGATTCGAAGGGAAGACCAGGATGGTGCATGTTTGGCCCCCCGTCAACTCGAGTATGCAACCCTGAATCGGGCATTTCAGCTAATCTCGGGCAAATAAGTTGCGTGTGGGACCAGTCAGGTAATCCGAATTATACCAATTTTTATACTGATTATGATTTCCGAAGGTCAAGCTGGACTGAACACATGAAATAGTCTTAGTGGGTACAGCAGAAAAGGTCATGAGAAAAGATATCAGGCTGGCCCGACACCTCTTTCTTGCTCAGACTTGAGCTACAAAACCGGAGAAGACAATAAAACATATTATAGAAGAAAAGGAAAGACTTGAAAGGAGAAAAAAAAAATTAAAAAAAAAAAAAAAAAACCTGTGGGGGAATTAACACACAAGAAAGAAAAATGAATGGGAAAAATTAACATGAAAAAAAGGGAAAGTAAAATCCGAGACGCATCCCAATGCTTAATCAGAAGGAAAGAAAGGAAACAGTAGCACAAATCAAGTCGGTCAAGTCCCCAATTACAAAGATCGGTGCGAATTGATATCGACATCTCGACCAAAAGGGCACCTTATGCCAAATCCAGGTTCTAAGGGAACGTTCGATCGTCAATATCATGTCGTCCTGAGGCACATTATCGTTAATCCCGGCCGCACTTTTTTTTTCTTTTAATTTTAAACGTTCTTATAGAACAATAAGGGCTCGCCGACGTTCTCGATTTCAGGGATTGTGCACTTCAGGTCAAAGGCTTTGGCTAGGACGATTTTGAAGATCTAAACCCCGTATTAGTATAGAGGGAAGGCAAATTTTGGAGAAGTCACAAACCTTTTGCACATTGATACTATGGCTTGTGCTGCTGAAGATTAGACTAGCCTTCATGGCCTTGGCAAACCGTTTAGCCTGGACTAAAGTTAGCAGGCAAGGGACCCTCAATCGAGTTTAACGTCAACTTGCCTGAATAGATATTTCCTCTTGGTCCTCTCGAGGGAAATTAACGAAGTGATCATACTTTGTTCCCACGAGGAATGGTATAGCGGTTTTGTTGAATCCACGACCCTGACGGTACCACTCCTTAATCGAATTCAGAGTGCTCTTGCGGGTCAGGTCGAACATGAATAAAATTGCCACAGCGTCATTGCAAACAAGCGGCAGCATATTCACAAACTCGCGCTGGCCACCCAAATCCCAGATAGAGAAGGTGATTTCTGTATTTCGGATCGAGATGGTTTTCTCCATAAAGTTGACGCCTTTTCCACGAAATTAGACCACCATGAGCACTGGGAAAAGTAAGGAATACATACCCAGCGTCTGAATATAATCCTCATCCCAGCTTCCTTCGACATATTTGACCATCAAACTTGTCTTTCCGATCTGAGCATCCCCAACCATTCCAACCTTGATTACGACGCTGTTCTTTGTGGCCTGGGTTGGCGGTTTCTGGGTAACTTCTTGGGACTGTTGGCCAAAGCCATGTCGGTCAGGTCCGCTTGACAGTGCGGAGCCTGGTCTCGATGTAGACGGAGGTAGCGACGGATTGGTCAATGATGGAGAGTAGTTGGGTTGTGACGTGTATCCTTCTTGGAGGTGAGAATCGTGTGTAGGGGTATGGTGCTCGACAGATCGAGAAAAATATTGGGCGTGAGAGTCACTACTATACCCATTGTTGCGATAACTACTCGCAGGGAGGGTCGTCTCCTCCGTGGCGGCTATTCCGACAGTCGAGGGTGTCGGTGTATCCAAGCTTTGTGAGTGATTTTCTTGGGTTTGTTGGTCTGCGATCTGGTCCGGGATCCCGGGGGCATCAGCCACGGGAATCTGCGGCGCATCCATGTCTAAAAATGATAGTTTCAGGTCGAGGATATATCCGAACGCAGGCTAGGTTGAGAGGAAAACATGGTTAATGTCCGGCGGCAAGGTGGAGCGGGGGATGCTGGAACCAACCGAATTCAAGGGAATGGGAGGATTACAGCGAAGCTTGACAGGGCCGCATCAGATGAGACTTAATTCAAATATTAAAGAGCGTTTTAGTTAGCCTGCGATATCCAGGGGTTAGTGGGCACCTAAATTTTCTCAAGCTGCGTTTTGCTGTTTTGCAGGAAAGTTCGGGTCGAAAGGGAGCTGAAAACCAAGCGGGCACCCCAGTCATCACGTACCTGGTAGCGGAAACGGAGCAATACAGCACAAGCTGTAGGGGTTACACAGCGAACAAAGGACGGAAGAGACCAGCAGACGAAGCCTGGGTCGGAGAACAAAGAACAATCAGACAAGAGGGACTCGAGTTGGACGAAGCAGAGAGAGGAGGGAAGGAGAGTTGCGTGCCTGAGGTCAACAACACAGCCAGCCGCAGCTCTAGTGGTTGATCGGCACTAACCCGCGATAGGACTAGCGTGTTTCCCCCAATTTTGTTCGAAAGAAAAAAAAAAGTTCCTGAACCCGACGATTTTACCCCCCCAAGGTTCCGTCAAGAACACATCCTGCCGAACGACTGGTTCGTCGACAGCCTTCCTGGACGGAACTACACATACTGCAAAGATGTCGAAAAGATCAGCCGACGCCTCCGAGGACCAAGCCGCCGCCCTCAAGGCTGGAGAGCGTCCGGTGGTCGATGCCCCTCCCGATGAAGTGGGGGAATTCGAGGATGAGTTCGAGGACGAATTTGAGAGCGAGGACGAGATCCTGGAGGCTGGTGTCGACGGACGACCTGATGCCGAACGAGAGGAGGAAGAGAAGGGTATGTGAATGCTGAATTTTCACACATGGACACTTCAATGGTCGATTCCGACCATTTCTGTGTACTCCCACTAACACGAACTCGAACTACAGCGGATGCGATGGAAGTCGATCAACAGACATTCATTCCCGGAAGGACGAAACTCGCTCCAGGGGAGGTGCTTTCCCCAGATCCCTCGACGTACGATATGCTCCACACCCTCAGCACCCCGTGGCCCTGTCTGTCATTCGATATTGTGCGTGACACTCTGGGCGACAACCGAAAGACCTACCCTGCAACAGTATACGCGGTGACAGGAACACAGGCAGAGGGCCGTCGGGCCAAGGAGAACGAGCTGATGGTTCTTAAGCTGAGCGGACTGGGCAAGATGGAGAGGGAGAACGAGACAGATTCAGAGAGTGACTCCGACGACGACGGTGGTGAGGCAATCTTAGAGTCGAAGAGCATTCCACTCGGTTCGACAGCCAACCGCATTCGCGCCCACCAGACTCCTCCACAGTCTGGAGATTATTCCAAACCCCCTCAAACCATCACCGCTACTATGCTCGAAAACTCACAGGTGGTCATCCACGATGTGACGCCCCATCTTACCAGCTTTGATGTCCCAGGAACCATGCTCCCCCCTTCTGCCTCCAAGCCCTTGTCGACTCTTCGAATGCACAAGTCGGAAGGATACGCCCTGGATTGGTCTCCCCTTCAGCCTCTTGGCAAGCTGCTGACCGGTGATAACGATGGGCTGATCTATGTGACGACACGTACAGAAGGCGGGGGATGGGTAACCGACACCCGGGCGTTCACCGGGCACAGCTCTTCCGTCGAAGAACTCCAGTGGTCGCCTAACGAAAAAAACGTCTTCGCTTCTGCCAGCAGCGACGGTACCGTGAAGGTGTGGGATGTGCGCTCGAAGTCTCGCAAGCCTGCCGTGGATGTCAAGGTCTCCAATACCGATGTCAACGTTATGAGCTGGTCAGGTCAAACCTTCCATCTCCTCGCCACGGGTGCCGACGACGGACAATGGGCCGTCTGGGATCTGCGACACTGGAAGCCCGACTCCTCTTCCTCTCCGATTCAAGCATCACCTGTTGCATCCTTTGACTTCCATCGCGAACCCATCACAAGTATCGAATGGCATCCGTCCGATGATAGTGTGGTTGCCGTCGGTTCCGCAGATAACACTGTCACTCTCTGGGATCTGGCTGTTGAGCTCGATGAAGAAGAGAACCGTGAGGCTGGAATGTCGGAAGTGCCACCGCAATTGCTGTTCGTGCACTACATGGAGTCAGTCAAGGAGATCCACTGGCAAGCCCAAATGCCTGGGACTCTTATGGCCACTGGAGCTGACGGATTCGGGTAAGTTATTTGCTCATTGAACAACGATCGAGGGATCAGATATGCTAACCGTTTTGTAGTGTTTTCAAGACTATCAGTGTTTAGACAAAAGTCACGATTTGATTTTAATGACTTGTTGATGTTGATGTTGGTGACCTGGTGGCGGACGATATCCGAAGGTATCCCCGCCGCTTCTGTTGCCATGTATAGACCCTTGGGATAAGGATAGTAGAGATTTTGATTGAATGAATGATTATGACATTAATAGCCTCAAAGTAGAAGCCGAGTGCCGGCTAAACAGCATGAAGAAAAACATTGGCTTGTTCGACCCAAGTTAACGTTAATTTCCACCAACTGTTGATATGATATGTCATGTCAACAACTCAACAACTCAACTTTTCGTACTTGTAATAAATACAATTTCTCCTCCCCCAAACAAATTTAACCTACCGCACTCTATGAGTTATGGCATTGATACACATTACCGGCTGTGGATGGAGAAATACGCTCCAGGTACTAGGTATACACCATACCTAGAAGTGGTTTAGCGATGACGAGAACCGAACAGTGATACCTCAACTTTTTTCAATGACCAGAAATGTTCTCTAAGGCCCTATTCAGCACAAACAAAGACGTCGGGCCATCCAGATCGGATCAATCCGGGCCAACTCATTCAATCCATCCGCATTGATAATCACAATCTGCTGCTCGTAGGGTTGGAAAGTAGTATCATACAGAGGCTCTGGAGGACCGATCGTCGATGTCCATACGAGAGATATCCGAATTGCCTCCCCCGTTGCATTCGCTGGTGAAATGTGATCCATTCCCCGTCTGGGGAGAAGCCCACATAGTAGTACACGAGATCAAATCGAGTTGTCGGAATGGATAAACCAGTTAATCGAAATCTCATTTGAGTTATGCAGTACGTTAGGAAAAAGAATCTGTATGCTTGGAAGTAGGTTCCTGTTCTCAGTTAAGGTCTCTATATAAACAATCTCTCGTTGCTCGCTTTGCATATATGAGACGCAAAATGAGTGGGTGTTATATACGTTGATATTTAGACCCGGCGAGAACTTTCTACATTCTACCAGCGTCTCCTCGCGCAGCGCTCATTCATCTATACCATTTATGAGGCTTATAGGATTTAAGGTAGTAGAGCAGTTTTAATTCTCCGATATTTTCATGAGGATTCAGCTGCTGCCTTAGGGCTAACTACCGAGGTATACTTCAAGGGAAAATACACCCACTTAGGTAAACTTTGCAGAAAGCGTAAAATAAAAAGTCTCGGTGGTTTAATTTTAGAATCTGCGTTTTTTTACTACGTCAAAATAAAAACTACTACTGGAATATGAATCTCACAATTTCCTACGGGATTCAGATGCATTAGTGAGCTGAGACAGCCAGATCTGAGGTAAGTGGTCATATATTTTTGCAGCTGCTTTGCAGTAGTAGAAGCAAATTGAAGAATACTCACCTTATCGAGGTATATTTCTTAATCCCGGGTACGGAGTAGGGAAAGTTAGCAACGACGTCATTTCATGCTTGTTGGGGAAGCTGGAGTAAAGAGCTGAATAATCAAATATTCCTGTGGTTGGCTCGGTGGAAAGGTGTACACATGTCACGCCACCTAAAAAACGTTTACACGTGGATCGTTCCCCTTTCACGTGACTGCCAAGACCATTAATAAGCGCAAACCTTCCACACAACTTATTTAAGACCTTAACCAATACTTCTGAATTTCAATTTCGTTTTTTACCTCCCGACAATGAATTATTCACGCAATAA
>JAPDEL010000147.1:0-46874 GCA_027569095.1 Aspergillus conjunctus
CCCCCCCCCCCCCCCCCCCCCCCCCCCCCCCCCCCCCCCCCCCCCCCCCCCCCCCCCCCCCCCCCCCCCCCCCCCCCCCCCCCCCCCCCCCCCCCCCCCCCCCCCCCCCCCCCCCCCCCCCCCCTCTAGAAGCCTAGAACGAGCTCAACGACGTTAAGGCGATCTTGGCGTGGACCGAATCGAGAGCCTGAAACCTGAAGGAAAGGATGCCCACCAGTCAGAGCTGAGGCGCGTTGTCGCGTTGCAGTGCCCAGGTGGAAGGATGTCGCCGGGCATGGCACGATTACAGGGGAGTTGAGAGCAAAGACAGCGTGTGACTTGGCCGCCTCTCTTATCCTGCTTAATGTCATTCAACGAGCTGAACATTTTCTTGACCGGGGGAGGGCGCCGTCAAGCCACTCCCGATGGACCACTCGCTTTTGCAGGAGCTAGCCATCCTCTAGCGACGCCACTGTGGAGAGCATTGGCCTCATTCCGACTCCTTCAAAGTCGAGAGGGGTGAACCTTGTTGTTGACGATTTCTCGCCCTGTCCAAGGTTCCCAGTGTGGTGGTGAAAGGGGCTGCATTATCTACTTCGAGTAGTGGTTTCGATCCCGCGAACATCAACGAACCCGATACTAGGCTACGGTGTACATGACGAAAAGGAAAACCGATTTTACGGGGATTGGACATGTTCTTCTTCGGTCTGACTGCAGATCAACTAAATTCCTGATGTTTCTGTGGAAAGACTGTCTCACCGACCAGGCTTCAACGTTGGACCCAACAAGGCGAATTACGACTCAATTGATATTCAGTGATCGGCCAACACCAGCTCGAGAGAGATCTAGAGAAAATGACGATGCCAATAAATCTCCACCATGGTAAGCAAGATGGCCACGATCGTCGCCCATTAGAGTACTCCGATATGTAATAGGGATATCGGGGCCAAACAATAGAGACTCGGAAAAGAGGCGAAGCTGGGAACGGAGGCTCCGTGATTGACCAAAACTCAAAGCCATTCTTCAGTCAATCAGCAATCGGCGATAGATTGTCGAGGCCAGCACGGGTTACATCTGGAAGGGCCAAGAGTTGCTGATCTGCGCGTTAAAATTGCCCAGGGCTTCGCCGGCCCAACCGGATCGCTTTCGTTTTCTATCGCTGTAACCCAAGCTGCTGCCTGGCTCTTAACCTTTATCTCGCGGCGAATCATTCCGCTATACCAAGCTTGTTATCTGTTGGAAATGCAGACCCCGGGGTTGGGTCACAAGAGCTTCATTTCTATGCTCCACCCGCCAAGAACAACAATCCCACTGGCGGAGCAGAGTACAGCCGGGGCAGGGCAAGGTTGTTGGCTGATGACCTTCCTATTTCTCAATGATGAAGTGGTATCGGCTGCTTGGCATCTCCGGGGCGATGATAATGCTTCCTTGGCCTACATTGCGTGGGAATCATGTCTACACCTATAAAGAGGGTGTCGCTGCGGTGGCCAAACAACCCTTGTTACCCTGATTTCCCTTCAAGCAGAGGAAAAGGCGAACTGGAATTGATTTTTTTTTTTTCCATTTCATCATGAAGTTATCACTCGTCTCTCTTCTTTCTGTGGCCTGCCTGACGGCGGCAGCGTCTCAGGAAGCCGGTAGGCCCATGGAGCACCTCATGTCCCTGAAGATGCGCTCGCGAGACAAGTCTCGTGCGCTGGGTCTCTTCAATGCCAACCGGTACCCAAACCGGGGGCATGAGAAGTGTGTCAAGGGAAAGGCGGGAGAGTATTCCTGTAAGAACGTCGACCTGCAGAGCTTCCTCAGCCACCAGGTTCTGGGTAGTACCACCCGCGAGGGGAATGATCTCTGGGGTGAGTACACTCATTTGCACGAGATAATGCTTCGTTTGGGAATTTTGTATTAATGGTGCGCAGGATGGACCTCTCCTGACGGCCGCGAGTTCGGTATTGTCGGCCAGACCGATGGTACTGCTTTCGTTGAAGTTTTCAAGGATGGTAGCCTGGAGTATGTCGGTCGATTGCCAACACAGACGGAGCCCAGCGTGTGGCGCGATATGAAGGTTATTGGTGACCATGTCTACATTGGCTCCGAGGCTGCAGGGCACGGACTGCAGATTTTCGACCTGAACAAGGTGAGTGGTGTCGCAGGACGTTGGCCGTTGTGCGGGAACTAATCGGTGGTGCTTCTTGTGTAGTTGACCGAAGTCTCTGGATTCGCCCCGACGGTTTTCTCCCCCTTGTATGACTTGACCGCTTGGTACAGAGGGTTCGGGAGCTCCCACAACGTTGTCGCCCACGAGGAGACGAACATGATCTATGCTGTTGGCACCCAGAGAAACCTCACCTGTGCGGGTGGGCTGTGGATGGTGGATGTATCTGACCCTTCCAACCCTACCTCTGCTGGCTGCGCCAACGAGGATGGCTATGTGCACGACGGTAAGCTCTGGGCTCTGGTTTCGAGGCATCGCCCCTGACTGATGCGTCCGCAGCACAGTGTGTTATCTACACGGGCCCCGACGACAAGTACACCGGCCAGGAAATCTGCTTCAACTATAACGAGGACACCCTCACCATCGTGGACGTGACCGACAAGAAGGCTCCCAAGCAGATCTCCAGGACCCCCTATGTGGGCGCCACCTACACCCACCAGGGCTGGCTCGTCGACGAGACCATGACCTATCTGCTCCTGGACGACGAACTCGACGAGATGGACGGTAATGGCACAGCGGCCAACGGACACACTACCACCTACATTTTCGACGTCAGCGACCTTGCCAACCCCAAGCACACCGGACTGTACCAGTCGCCGGTGAAGTCCATCGACCACAACCAGTACGTGGTCGATGGGTTGTCCTACCAGTCCAACTATGGTAGCGGTCTTCGCATCGTAGATGTCCGCTCCGTTACCGAGGACCCCTCTGGATCTAGCTTCGTCGAAGTCGGAAACTTTGACTGCCACCCCGATGACGATGCCAAAGGCGGCGAGGTGGAGTTTGTCGGCGCCTGGAGCGTCTACCCTTACTTCAGCAGCGGGAACATTCTCCTGAACAGCATCGAGCGTGGTATTTACTCGCTCAAGTATAACCCCCGAGGTAACAACCACCCCGGTCGTCCCGGCCGGCCGTGAGCGGAGATTGAACTCAGGCCATGAGGAGCGACGAGAATGCATGATTCAGTCATGCTGCATGGAAGACAACCGGGATTGTAGCCATTTGTTATCGAGCGGGAAAATGAGCGAGCGCTGGAAATGGTGTGGACGCCTCACCCGTTCCTCTGGATCGGCAGGCTCTGACCGACATGGTGTAGCTTAGATGACTCGTGCATACTCCCAGAATGATCACCATAGGATAAATTGAAGAAACGATGACGAAGATCCATGGTTCCGAGCGGGTCACGCTCTGAAAGTCTACTCGCCCATCCAAACCTCCGAGTTGCTTGGCTCGCGGGGTGGAGCTCGCGATGTTTCAAGGTTGGCTGGGAGTTGCGATCGACCTCGGTTCCAGTTGTCTATCGGCACTTGGTTTGCTCGTCGGTACTGCACCGAGCAGGACTTACGCCGAGAAACCCAATCAGCGTCTTGGATGTTTCTCCACGATCGTCGATCTCTGGGTTTGGGGTATACAACCCAACGTTCCTGGATCGCAGGGGAGCCAATCCTACGCCGAGGCCGCCACCATGCACGCCTCAGAACAAGCCCTCAGAGGCGTGAGTACCCTGCTCGTTCTGAGTCTTGTCGGAAGGGGGGGGCGGGGGTAATAATTCTGTTGAGTGATGGCTCGTTTCAAACCCCGCATTCCTAGGGGGAAGTTTGTCCATGAGTCGGCATTCGACTCGTCGTGAAACTCTGTTTCCAGTAGGCTGACAATGGCGATCCACTGGCTCTGGGAAATCCCAAACGGTCGTATAAAGAGGGCTCTGGATACGCCGTGAAGAAGAGGAACAGACCATCCATCTCGCTCATTCATTCCTTTCAGAGTCAAGAAGCAAGATCCCACCCCTTCCCCTTCTCCCCCACCTCAGCCTTGCCTCTCGCCTTTTTTTTTTTGTCTTGAAGACATTCCTTTCATTCTTTCCCTCTATCCATCTATCCATCTATCCATCAAAATGGTGTCTCTTCGCGCTCTCCTTGTTGCGTCCCTGGCGACTCTGTCCGTTGCAAGCCCGGTGCCTGCCTCGGACATCGCTGCCCGCCAGCTCATCGATTCCAACGACCTGGAAAACGGTAACTGCAAGGATGTCGTTCTCATCTTTGCCCGTGGCTCGACTGAGCTGGGCAACATGGTACTTCCCCCCATCCGCTCCCCTCCCTTTCCCCAATGTCTAACCGGTATGTGATTATAGGGTAGTATCGCTGGTATGCCCACCTGCACCGCCCTCAAGGCCAAGGTCGGCAGCGACAAAGTCGCCTGCCAGGGTGTTGGAGGTGCCTACACCGCAGGCCTCGTCCCCAACTTCCTCCCGAAGAACACCGACCAGGCCTCCATTGACGAGGCGACCAAGATGTTCGAGCTGGCTGACAGCAAGTGCCCCGATGCCCAAATCGTGGCCGGTGGATACAGGTTAGTTAGCCTTTTTTATCTTCCCTACTCCCTCCATTTAAAAGCGAGAAAAAGGCCGCAATCTAACGAGAATGATACAAAAAAACAGTCAAGGTTCTGCCGTGATTGACAACACCGTCCAAGCCCTGGACGAGGCCCTCAAGGCCAAGGTCAAGGGTGTGGTCCTGTTCGGCTTCACCCGTAACCTGCAGGACGGCGGCCAAATCCCCAACTACCCCAAGGACCAGACCAAGGTTATCTGCGCCCTGGGCGATCTCGTCTGCACCGGCACCCTGATCATCACCCCGGCTCACTTGACCTACACACTCAACGCGGGTGAGGCTGCGGACTTCCTTGCTTCCAAGATTGACTCCTCCAGCTCCAACTCCACCTCCGAGTAAGCTGTTTGTGCCTTTCTTTTCCTTTCCCACAGGGGCTGGGTGGGGAATGTCTCGACCTGAGACACGGGTCTATATTTATATCCATATCCGAGGATTGGGTGAGGGCTAGGGGGCGCCCATGAATGAACGGGTGGTTTTGTCCGTTGATCGGATAGTTAGTTGAATATATATATCTTGCTGAATGAGAGGTTTTATCTTCTGATTTCTTTCTACTGTATATCTTTTGTTTTCTTTTTTTCGATAGGGTTCCTCGAGAGGAAAGCAAGCCAAAAAAAAAAAACCTAAAAAACTAAAAAAGAATGCCCCCACCCAGGATTGAACTAGGGACCTTCGCATTACAAGTGCGACGCGCTACCACTACGCCATAAGGGCATTGGTTAGTATACTTTTGGGCATTATTAGCATTATCACAGTATACTCCATCTCCGCTTCCTTCCCATGTACTGTATACCTATTCTTATTTGAATATTATCTAAAAGTTGGTCAAGACTGCCCTGGATATACCTAGGTATGCTTCTTGCACCTCATGGATAGTCATGCCGGCGATTCCACAGCCAAAGTCAAAACACTGAGCTAATTGCCGGCCAGAACACAACCCCCGGGTGAGCATCAAGGCTTTTCGGCATTCCGATCTTGGAAAACCGCGGGGCATCGGCAATAACCCCGCCAGTGCTCTCCAGCTGTCGACAGTTCCCGACTTTTTTTTTTTTTTTCTTTCTTATGCCAGCTCGGTTTGAGAGGCAGATATTCTCTAGCTAAATAGTAGCTCTCGGTCGCTCGAAGCAAGGTAGTCGGAACGTCTGTGTTGAGAGAACCGAGGCTGAGCATCGGTTATAAGCACCATGTTTCCGCTGTCCGGGGATTGCGGGTACTGTCTGTCGCATCACATCAACTGCGAGCTGCTGGGGGATCAGTCGCCATGCTTGACCTGTCGTGACTATGGGATCAAGTGTCCCCCGGGGAGGGAGTCGTGGTATGTAGACGCTTCTCTCTCTCAGCTGACCGGTTAATTGCTAACGAGCTCAGTGACTCCAGCCCCGAGCTCAAGGAGGACAACGGGGATACGCCGATGGATGTTGATATCCGCCTCGATGCCCTAGATGTCGATGGCGATGTCGATGTCGATGGCGATGAGAGTGCCTCCCCCCCCGTGCACTGGATGGCGCCTCTGGACAGCTACAAATCCATTGCGCACGACCTGCTGGGCCTCTCCGTGCCTGGCCTCCCCGATCTCCCTCCCCACGCGACGACCTTCACCAGCCCCCTGCCTCCGTTTATCCAGTCCCCCACCCTCAACCTCCGCGACGAAGACATCCAGTACCTCGCCGGGAAAGGCGCCTTCACGATCCCCGATGATAGCCTCCGCAATGAACTCCTCAAGACCTTCATCCTCCACGTCCACCCGTACCTCCCCGTGCTCGACCTCCCACTCTTCCTCGACGCCATCGCCACCAACAACGGCGAGTCGCGCATCAGCCTCCTCCTCTTCCACGCCGTCATGTTCTCCAGCACCGCCTTCGTCGACCCGGAGCACATCCACCGCGCCGGATACCCCTCGCGCAAGGCCGCGCGCCGCGAGTTCTTCCGCAAGGCCCGCGTCCTCTACGACTTCGACGTCGAGCGCGACCGCATCGTCCTCATCCAGTCCGTGCTCCTGATGACCTACTGGCACGAGACCCCGGACGACCCCAAGGACTTCCGGTACTGGCTCGAGATCGCCCTCTCGCTGGCCGCCTCCGTCGCCTTCCACAACAGCTCCGAGTGGGCCAGCGAGACCGCCTCGCGCGGCCTCTGGAAGCGCATCTGGTGGTGCATGTACACCCGGGATCGCCTCGTCGCGCTCAATCTGCGCCGCCCCGCCATCATCCGCGACCGCGAGTTCAGCGTGCCCCCGCCCACCCTCGCCGACTTTGACATCCAGCCGTACCCGGCCGCCGTCACGCAGATGCTCCGCCACTGCGAGGTCCTCCGCCGCGTCGACCAGCAGCGCCACCTCGCCCAGCTCTTCATCGAGAAGGCCAAGCTCTGCACCATCATCGGCCGCATCAATTTCCCCATCGTCGCTGATTCGGGGGGGTCCGAGCCCGCTGTGCTGACGGGCTGCCTCCGCGCCCTGGAGGACTGGCACGCCCGTCTCCCCGCGCAGATCCGGTACCAGGCGCCCCCGTCGCCGAACCTGCCGGACGGCGAGCGCTCGCTGTTCGCCTACCGCGCCTGGCTGAAGATGCTCTTCCTCGCTGCGTCCGGCGCGCTCCATCGCCAGCAGCAGAGTCTTAGTCTCAATCTCAGTCCGAGTTCGAGTCCGAGTCCTAGTCCTAGTCCCAGTTCCCAAGGCTCAGACCCAGATCCAGGTTCAGATCCGGATCCAGATCCGGGTTCGAATCCAGATTCAGGCTCGGATTCCGTCGAATCATCCGCGATCAAGATAACCAGCAAAACCAGCATCAGCATCCAGTCCGCGACGCGGGCGATCGCAGCCGTCGCAGAGGGCCTGCACCAGCTCGATCTAGTGCACTGTCTGCCGACCACGACGGTGGGCCTGCTCATGCCTGTCCTGGCCACGCACATTATGAATATCCGGTCCGACAGCCCCGATCTCTGGGGGGTGGGGTTCCAGTCGTTCTACCAGTGTATGAAGGTGCTGGAGAAGCTGGGTGAGGTGTACATGCTGGCGGAATCGATGAAGGCGTTTTTCGAGTCGGTGGTGTGCGGCGACACAGGGCTGAATAGTGCCATCCAGGGCAGCAATAACAACAACAGCAACAACAACTGGAGTAGCAGTACCAGCCGTGGCGATGGCGATGGCGGTAGTAATTCAGGGATCCAGACGGCGTTTTTGGAGGAGGTTCTGACGAGTTCCGAGATGAAGAGTTTTGTGCATTTGGTGGGCCAGACTTTGGTTACCTAGGGTTTCTTTTTTTTTTTTTTTTTTGATCGAATAATGAATACGACAGACATGACGACGCAATAATACAGCTCAATCACTCCTTCTCAGGAATCCCTTTGTCACGAAAATGACTGATAATAGTATTCGCCGTGACTGCCACTAAAATCCTCATCTTAACCCAATCTGGCCAAGCCGAGAGTCTACAGCTCTCAACCCCCACTCCTGCTGTTATCACGACATCCCGCCCAGTAAATTGTAATCGAAGGGCCTTGGCTCGCACTCCTCCAGGTCGTCTGGTCCTCTTAGATTGATCATTCAATCAAGATGGACGGCGATTCTTTCCTGTTGTGTACCTTGTCATGCACTAACGTAATCCACGGGCGAGCTGCGAATTTCTCCGCAACTATCATCAATTTGAATTATTTTCAACCACCACATGCATTAAATTAGGCTATTTAAAAGGTCATTATATGGCTATTTACTAGGGCAATGCTGAATTGTATGACCAATCATCCCACAGCCACTGCAGCGCTGCGGAGCGCGCTTCAGAGGCCCTGGTGTAGGCTCCTCAACCTGTGCTTTAACCTGTGCATCAAGGCGCTGCATATGATTAAGGCCTTCCTGTACAGATAAAGTAATATTGCCTGCTAGTATACCCTGCCTTCTTGCCTTTTTCCTTATCTTTCACTCATTTTCAGCACGTAGAACCTTAATTTCTTGATAAAGAATAAGGTTCATATTCATTGCCATCTGCGCTGCCTTCTCAAGATGTTAAATATGAGAGACTGGACTACTAGAAAGAGTCCTTTTCTTTTGAAGGCTTTTCTACAAGCTCTTAACCTTATGATCAAGCTAATGGAGGTTCTGAGGGATCTGAAAAGCAGATGAAATTGACCCTTTAATATCAATAAAAGGTGGTGTAAGTGTATGAAGTTAGAAGGTAATTTTTTCAAGAACATGAGCCTGATTTAATGATTTAAGGCCTGCTCCTGCAAAGCCATCATAAATATTCCCTGTAGTAAAGACCTTCTCCCATGCAGGTGGGTAGAGATGAAGAAAATCCTGCTTATTAATGTAGTTATTGCCAGCCACCATCATGCCTTTAACTAGCTTCCTATACGCACGTTTAAGAGGCCCAAAAACGCCCACATCAAGCGGCTGAAGGAGGTGAGAGGTATGTGGAGGCATATAGAGGCAGATAATATCATTCTCTCTGCATAAGATATCAAACTCTGCAGTCTGGTGACTAGAATGGCCATCAAGGACAAGTAATTGCTTTGCACTAGTAGAGTAGAGCCTAGAGAAAGGTTCAAATAGCTCTTTAAGCTAGTAAAGGCCTATCTCATCTGTTATTCACCCATTCTTGCTAACTGCAAGCTTCCAATCTGTATGCATCTGCAGGTTAGGCTCTTGATACTAAATAGCCTGCTGTTCCTTTCCCTTAAGAATAATCATTAGTGATAAAGAGACTCCTTTAGAACCAATACACTCAATAATAATGACCCATTTATGGTTTTCTTGAATAACTGTACAAGGCCTCTCACTGCACTTAACAGCAGTAATAACTTTAGATAAGATACAGAGTCCCATGGCAAAGCCAGTCTCATTAAAATTCCAGATATCATTCTCATGTATACCATGCTCTTGAATAGCTTCATGTACAGTCTAAAACCATGGTTTTATAATATTTAGATTCTCCTGCTTGGCCCGCTGATAGGTAATTCTTTGATTATACCACGTACAAAGCTCAGGACAGCGTTTCACGAAGGTAGAGGCCCAGTTGACACCTATAGTCTGAGTAGGATCTTGGGTACGTGCTTGAAGTAGAATTTGAGCCATTATCTTTAAAAACTCTGGTTAAAGTGAAAAGCCTCACTTATCTGCATCTAGTAATCACTTTACAAGAATTTCCTCTTCATTAGCCATTAAAATATGATTATTTGCTCATGTTTCTGTACGTGGTTTGACTTCAGTAAGGCATAGGTGAAAGGAAGATTCAGGAACCCCAAATATTTGGGCAGCCTTTAATTTTAATTTAATTTTTTTTTGTTTCCATGCAGTAATGGCCATCTGCATACGGGATTCTTGAGATAAAGGCATTTTAGAAGAAATTGACAGATAAATAACATGTTGAAAATGAATGATTGCAATATTTTGATGGTTGTGGAGAAATTCGCAGCTCGCCCGTATTCGCAGCTCGCCCGTGGATTACGTTACTGCTGCTGGCCTTGCTTAGGTCAGGTCGGGGACTTAAATGCCTTGATTCCCTGGCCCGCACTTTGCTTATCGTCCTTTCCACGATGTGCCCAGATCAGTGCCGTACCCTGATCTGGAGAAGAAGAAAAAAAAAATAAGAAATAAAAAGAAAAAGATATCTAGATGGCGTTCTGGAAGGATCAAACGGCGCATACCCGCACCAATGAAGTCGATACCGGTGATGTCCATGATGCCCCCGGGCAGGACCCCGCGAACGACGACCCCTTGACGGCGCCGCTGAAGCGGAAATTGCAGTCGCGGCATCTGCAGATGATTGCCATTGGCGGTGATTAGACCTTTCTTTATATATAAAGAGAGAGAGAGAGAGAGAGAAAGCGATAACTAACGTGCGCAGGGATTATCGGACCTGGTCTCCTGGTTGGTTCAGGCAAGGCTCTCAGCGCTGGAGGGCCGGCGGGGATTCTCATCAGTTTCTCGCTCGTGGGGATCATCGTCTACTTTGTCATGTAGGGTGCGGTTGCTCTGCCTTTCAGAGTTGTCTGTTGATAGAAGACGCAGGCAATCGCTGGGCGAAATGGCCACCGCGATCCCGGTATCCGGGTCCTTCACCGAGTACGCGGAGCGCTTCGTCGACGATGCGCTTGCGTTTGGGCTCGGGTGGGCGTACTGGTATCTCTGGGTGACGGTAGGGACGGACCGCCTCTCCCTCTTCTCTGCCCATCCTGGTGCATTCTTCTGATTGACAAAGTAGGTCCTGGCAAACGAGTACAACGCCGTCTCGCTGGTGGTCATGTACTGGACCGACGCCGTGCCGCAATGGGGCTGGATCCTCATCTTCTGGTTTCTGTTCCTGGCGCTGTCCAATCTGGGTGTGTTGGCGTATGGCGAGATGGAGTTTTGGCTGTCTGCGTGCGTACCTTTCTTTCACTTTCTTCCTGAGATCTGGTAGATTGGAACCGGGGCTGATCTGATAACGAGCAGAATCAAAGTGCTGGCCCTGATTGTCTTCTTCATCCTGGCCATTTGCATCAGCGCCGGTGGAATCGGCCCCCAGGTCATTGGGTTCAAGTACTGGCATAAACCCGGCGCCTTTGCGGATTCGATCAATGGCGTCGCCAGGACATTCGTCGTCGCTGGGACTCTTTACGCCGGAACGGAAATGTAAACCCCCCCCCCCCTTCTCTTGATCATTCCAGTTTGATTCCATAGTAACTCACCCACCCAGGGTCGGCATCACCGCCGGAGAATCCAGCAACCCGCAAAAGGCCGTCCCGAGAGCCATCAAGCAGGTCTTCTGGCGCATTCTCGTCTTCTACATCGGTACCCGTCCCCCTGCCCCTTCTGATCGATCGAGGTACCCTAGGGTTTATATGGAAATGCTAACTTTGTCGCGCAGGAACAATGTTCTTCATCGGCATCCTCCTCCCCTACTCCGACGACCGACTCCTCAATTCCGACTCCTACGGCGCCAATTCCCCGCTCACCCTCGCCCTCGCCGACGCAGGCATCCAACCGGCCGCCCATCTCATCAACGCCCTGATCGTCATTAGCGTTATCTCCGCCGGCAACGGCTCGCTGTACGTCGCCTCGCGCACCCTCCTCTTCATGGCCCGCACCGGCAAAGCCCCGCGCTTCCTCGGCCGCACCAACAAAGCCGGTGTCCCCTGGGTCGCCCTCATCGTGTCGAATATCTTCACCTGCATCGTCTTTATGACCCTGGGGTCAGGCGCGGGCAAGGTGTACTCGGCCCTGATTACCCTTTCTGGAGGTGAACCCCCCAACCCCCCCCCCCCCCCACCCAAATTCTCCCAACCAATACCAATCCTTTACTAAAGTATTCTAATGAATGCTGATCTTGATGTTAATGTTACTATTTTGATAAAGTGGCAACCTTCCTCGTCTGGTCCGTAATCTGCATCGCGCACATCCGCTTCCGCCAGGGCCTAGTCGCGCAGGGCGAAGACCCCGCCACGACGCTCCCCTTCCGCGCAACGCTGTACCCCTGGGGCACCTACTTTGCGCTCGCGCTCAACGTCTTCCTGATTTTCTTCCAGGGGTACACGGCCTTCCTGACCCCGTTCAGCGCGGAGGACTTTGTGATCAATTATATCCTGCTACCGGTGTTTGGGCTGTTTGTGGTCGGGTATAAGCTGTGGCATCGGACGAGGATTGTGAGGGTCGAGGAGATGGATATTTGGACGGGGAGGAGGAGGGAGAGGGCGGGTGAGGGGGTTAAGGGGGTGGGGTGGAAGACGAAGGTTTATAGGGCTGTTGTTGGATAAGGGATATACAACTTTTTAAAAAGGGGGGGGGGGGGAGATGATACCTGGTAATGTTGGTTGCTGGGTAGGAAATCGATTAGGATGGGGGTTACGACCGTTAGAACAATGGAGATATATATATATATATATATATGGAGTACACGTGGGTGAGGTTTATATTTTGCCCTCGAAGGCGTTCGAGACCATAGCAGTTTGTTCGTTGATGGTTCTAAGAACGTTCCGATTTAAAACTGGAAGGGCTATCTTGTTCATAATATTTCTATCTTTCGACATTGATATATGCTGGGAGCGAAGCCTGATCAAGACAGTGAGGCTTCTTTCAAAGCACCGTAAGTTGGATAGCAGCCGACGGTGAGACGGCCGATAACCATGTATACCAAGTCTTAAAACAGTCACTCTGAGAGAAGATTCTCATGCTCATGTTTAAAGCCGTGGCGCCCGAGAGAAAAGAGATCTACGCGACTCCAATTGCAATTGCCTCCCCGGATATTTTCTCGAGAGACGCAAAGTCCACGACGTTTCTTATTCCAAGCATGCTGCTACGTCTTGTGCATCGGCAGTCTGGTCTACACGTCTACGCGTCGACTGGATGCCCTTGGCCGTCGAGCATCGGGGAAAGTCGGCCCTCAGCCTGCGGGCGTCTGTTTGTGAAATTCAAGTCGTACCGTGAGGGCATATCATATGGTGGTTGGTTGGTTGGAAGCAAGTCAAGTTATGGCCAGGGGAGTGTCACCATTCCAGAAAATTTATTTTCAGCAACCGAAGGAATTCGAGTGCGAACGTTAATAACTCATTATGTACTCCGTAGGGGGACTCGACTAATGGTGCCGACGGCATCAAAAGGGACGGCAAGGAAGATCGAATCGACTCACGACGGGATCATGACTGGGCATCGTACGACCTAGATTCACAATTGAGTAGAATCAAGGAATCCCTAAGAATAGAAGTTTAGAACGTGGCAACGAGCTCATCAGGACTTGATGCATCAGCTGGTGGCAAGCGAATGGTATGGTATCATCATCAATTGGAGATCGTTCATGCAATTTCTCGGTCGAAATGGAGCAAACAGGGGAGAATGCAATTCGTGGCGTGATTCTGGAATCGCCATGGATGCTTCTGGGTCAGCGGCTGGTCGGCGCGTCTGGCCAGATTCTCATTACTTGGGCTTGGCTGTGAAAATCACAGCAGGAGAACGTGAAGGTGGATCCAGGGAGCTCAGACAGGAACAAGCTCCGCTTATGAGGGAAAATTCTCGACCAGAGCTGGCCAAAGTTGGTCCCCTTCAGGGCAGAAGCGCTTACACAGGCCCAAGCACAGGACACACCTAGGAACGAGGTCGACCCAAGGCCAAGATTCACAGATACGGATCGCCTCATTGTGTCTCGTCGTGATCGACACGAGTTTCATCTTGACTTTGTCTCACCGTCTCATTCTTCTCGGCGATCATCCTCCACAGGAAACTTGTCTGATGAGGCGAAAAATGGAGTCATCTTGCGACAGCGATGACACAGTTGACGATAACAATTGGCAATTAGTGACTTGATTCAACGGGTTTCCCTGGTTTTGCCTGGGCCAGGGCCAGGACCACTAGTGGCTTTAAGATTGCGCCAGGACAATTTCGCGTCCATCAGTTGTGTTTCTGAGCCAAACACTTGCGCCATGTGACGGGGGGGCCAGACCGTTGTACTATATACTCTGGACACAGGAGACAAAGGCGAGTTGGAAAGGGGATGGCTGCGACCCTCATTTCCTTGTTGTAGTCGAGGTCGTGCAATCTCGCGACATATGCCTAAACGGGCGATGCTGGGCCGTGAAACCCGGCCAATCACAGCAGCCTAGTTAATATCCGGGCAATATGTCAAGAGCTGGGAACCCAAGACAATTCGAAATCATAATTTTCGTGTTCCTAGGGAGTCGATTGGTGGTTATTTTTGTCGCCGTTGTCTCCCCAGATTGGCCCTTGTCACTCGGAAATTGGAACTGAACTGTGAATCTGGAGTGCGTCAAACCGACAATTGCGTCGTCATCTGTCGGTTGGAGGTCTTGGATGCAGGTTTCTCGTGTGAACGGCTTCAGTCTGCCGATGTGACATCAGAGGCGTCAAAAGCCTCGGCCCTCAAAGGGT
Organism: Aspergillus conjunctus; assembly: GCA_027569095.1. NCBI lineage: Eukaryota > Fungi > Ascomycota > Eurotiomycetes > Eurotiales > Aspergillaceae > Aspergillus > Aspergillus conjunctus. The sequence continues at coordinate 14,432 of JAPDEL010000147.1, forward strand.
CACACGTGGAGTGTTCACAGTTATGACAGGTATCGGGGCAGCACCGTGCAACCAGGTCAGATCGAGATCGTTGATTTCTCATGCTACGTTGAGGCTCTACTCAAGTCTATTCGGGAGAGTTCAGGAGGGAAGCAAAATGGGGAAATCTAGACCCCCTCTTCCAAGTCCTCGAGCCTCCAAGGGAAAAGAGCTCAGGCCGGGTGCTTTTTAGGATGTAGTCTGGAAGCTGCAGCAGCTGCCAACTAACTACGGAGTAGAGAGGGTTCATCTCCGAGTTCAGATGATTGGCAAATATTCGTCATTGGAATGCTCATCTTGGGAGCCGGCGGCATTCTGAACAAGCAACCAGCAAGCAACCCTGCAAGTTGCCACCTGCACCCTGCCTCTGCGTCCTTGGAACCTGGGTATTCGAAAACAGGAGGTGATTGGGCGCTTGGGGCCGACGTTCATTTCAGTCAACGGTGTGGGAGTGAACCAGAGGATCTCTCGGCGGAGAACCCCCTGATCCAGAAAAACCGGGTCTGGAGGAACTCTTGTTTTTTTGCCCCCCCCCCCCCTCCAAGTGGAACATTGGCAGAGAAATCTCGTCGTTTCTGCCCCCCCTGAAAGCAGAAAGGATTTCCTTCCTGGGTTTCCTGCGAGGTACGAGATCGGCGCGCGTCATCTTGGGGCACGGGAGGTTCGGGTCTTTAGCTCAGAGATGGGCTCTGCATAATTCCTGGGAAAGGCAGGGATTCTATCCCCGGAGGGTGAATTTCTTCCGACCAAGGACAGAGAGTCGTACTACGCAGGAGAGCGAGGGTGCGGATCAGCATTTCCGCAGCGTACATCGTGCCCTCTGACCAATGCCGTCCAGCGTCGGGCCCATTCCCCGATTAGGAGATCCAGTGCCGAGACCAAGGGCAACCAAGTTGAACCAACATCCAGATTCGGTGCGCGCCTTTTCCCTCGAGGCCCACCAGGGATCGCCTCCTGGTCGCCGTCGACTGATAGCCTGCGCTATTTCGGACCGCAGCCCACCATTGGCCAGCCGCCTGCGACCGGCCCAGCGCCAGTCCCGCGCCATCGTCTCGCTGCGGGGTATCCTCCAGGTACAGTACTTTGGAGACTCGCAGGCCAGTCTCAGACCCTGGGTGGAGCCAGCGACGACTCGCTTCGACGCAATTTCTCCCCCCAGCCAAGAGCAAATGAGAATCCGGGGGCGGGCCGGGTCAACACAGCGATGTCACGTTGCGTGCTCGTTGATTCGGCTGTCCCCTGTGCTTTTACGGCCACCAACACGCCGTTCTGCCTCCATTGGCCCAGGGCGCTCTGCTCGGGAGAGTCAACTAACCTCCTGGCCAAGAAGAAGGAGTACGTACTCCGCACGGAGGGTTGCGGATCCCCCCCGGGGCAGCTGCAGTCAGAGGAATGCGCAGGAAAAGCTCCCCCCCTCCTTGGTCTGCCCTGAAGACGCAATTTCGGCCAGGAGGAGGCAATTGGAAAAGGAGGCCCAGAGCGAACAAGCATCAACGATACGATGGCGATCCTCCCCGTCGCCATGGAGCCCTAGGTTTGGGATCCTGGTCGCAATAAGACAAAGCGCAAAGCAAAAACTACTGATTGTCTAATAATAACATTCCCCTGATCGGAGGGGAAGAGGGTGGGCTCGCCTCGGCCCCAAGCGATGTGCATGTGAGTTATTTTATTTCTTAATTCTTGATTTCCCGTCCCCTAACCCCCCGTATATATAGGGGAATCCCACCCCCAAATGCTCCAGACTTTCTTTCCCTCCTCCAACCTACATCAGTACCGGGCACTCGTTTATCCCATTCTATATATACAACCCTTAATAAACCCCCCATAATCAACACACTACCGGCACAATGAAGTTCTCCGCCATCTTCACCCTCGGCCTGGCTGGCGCTGCCGTGGCCACCCCCACCATCACCAAGCGTGATGCTACCGATGTCATCTCTGCCATCAGCTCCAAGGTCTCCGACCTCGACTCCGCCATCTCCTCGTGGAACGGCGGGGCCATCGAGCCCGTCCAGAGCGCCTCCGATGACCTGATCTCCACCATCAAGTCTGGCGTTGAGACCGTCAACTCCGGCCCCGATCTCTCCAACTCTGACGCTCTGGCCCTCACCGGCCCCGTCCAGGACCTGATCGACCAGGTCGAGGGTGTCATCTCGAAGTTCATCGACGGCAAGGAGGATATCGTCGCCGCCGGCGCCGGTGGCAAGGTCAAGACCGCCCTCGACGACCAGTACGCCGCTGCCCAGGAGCTCGCCACGGCCATCTCCGACAAGGTCCCCGCCGCCCTCAAGGACATCGCCTCTGAGCTCTCCGCCGGCATCAGCGATGCCATCCAGAAGGGTGTCACCGCCTACAAGGACGTCTCCGATGACAGCGGTTCCTCTTCCACCACCTCTGCCACTGCCACCGAGACCGCTGAGCCCACCGAGACTGCTGAGCCCACCGAGACCGCTGAGCCCACCGAGACCGCTGAGCCCACCGAGACCGCTGAGCCCACCACCACCGCCAGCACCTCCGTCCCCGTCATCCCCACCGGCGGCGCTACCCCCACCCCCACTTCCACCCCTACCTCCTCCACCGGCCCTGAGCCCCCCATCTACACTGGTGCTGCTTCCAAGGAGCGCATCAGCTTCGTCGGTGGTGCCATCGCCGCCGCTGCCCTCGTCGCTGCTTTCTAAGCGTGAGGCCTGGAGACACCCTCTTATCTAAATTATAATTCACTTCTATTTTTTAAACCTGATCGGATGGGAAATTAGGGATATATATACAATGGGGCGGTATATACGATGTCTTGATACGCGATGACTCAAAAAAACTCGAGAAAATAATCTAACTCATTTTCCCCGGGAGATTGGCTGTTTTTTTTTTTTTTTTTTTTTTCCTGTTTGCTTTATATTAATCTATCGGATATATAAACCCAAACCAAAAGAAAAAAAACCCCAAAAAAAGCTCTTTTTCCTCGGGCCTTGTTTTCTCTCTACCTATCTTGTACATTGTCTCTATTTTTTCTTCCCATCTTGACTCGGTTTCTTTACCCTGCATATACCAGGCTCTCTCTCGTGTCTGGCATATACTGGTGATTTTATACTGGATATATTTCCTGTTTTTTTTTTTTCGCATAGTAATTATTGTAGCTACGAGTGTATTGATATAGTGAGTAATGAATGACCACCCTACCTACCTGCCTCGCTGTTTCTCTATTATTTTCGCCTCGAAACCAAAATGAATAAGAATATAAACAGTCCATCAGTACTGTGTAATTAGCCTGCTGATCACTCGGCCAACTCCCAGCCGACCCTAGCAAAGGTCACCCAATAACCACACGAGTGAGTGAGTGAGCTATGAGAATAAGTACCTAGGTAGGTAATCAAAAACTGCGTGTTTCTTTTAGTCACAACTTCCCCAGAACCAACCAGGGAAATATCTACCTTAGGTAGTAAACTAGCATAACCAACGAACCAACACCTCGGCGAGTAATAACAACCGATTATTGAGTCCAGCTGACTTGACCCCCCCACGCACCTGAACCAAAACATCTTCCAGCCACAGCCAGTCGGCCAACCTCCTCTATACCTACTTAGACTGCTGACTTGCTTTGTTAATCCTGTCCTGGCTGCCTCCTTGCGTCTCGAACAAAGAAAGGGGAAAACGGTCAGTGTAACACCACCACACCAAAACACTACCTCTAGGTATGGAGGAAGTACGGCGTAAATATGGAGTTCTCTCTCAGCCAAGTGAGTGGGAACTAAGTGGATGCAGGCCAGGGACTATTGGCTCTCTTTTTGCATAAAGCTGGGAAAAGCAAAGTCTCGTCTGACATCCGAACTCCGAGCTTCCTCAGCACCCGATAAGTTTACTTACCTTTAAGCTGGGTTTTAGCTTTATTTTCTGGGACGGATTAGAGTTATCGACACTGCAGCGTCTTCGGGACTATCGAGTGATCGAAAGGCCGAGGAAGAAGCAAGCAAAACGATTGCGCTGTTATTGTGTAACGGTAGAGCATAACTTTATGCTTGTTGGATCAACTAAAATGTCAAGTAAAATATACAACTCTACTAGCATAAAAACATACCTAACGAGATAAGCAGTGATAACCAGAATAAAAACGCCAACAGAAACAGAAAAAAAAAATACCAGAACCGGGAGGAAAGATATCCAAGTCTACCAGCAGTCTACAGTCTGCTCCCCCGGACAAGCAATGATCATTTCACGAGCCCCCTCGATTTCTTCCAGCCTCCGGTTATCAGGCGCCGCATGGGACACGCGCTCAGCCGGTTGGTTGGCGTTCGGTTGATGCGGGTGACGGCGGAACCAGCTCTGGCTGAATCCAAACCGCTCACCATGAGAGAAATCGCCGACTGCAAAGGCAGCAAGAGTCGGAAGGTCCGTCATGGCAAACAACCGATGGGCGAGCCGCAATATCGCGCTCGGCAATGACAGATCTGGATCCGGGGTTGCTGGTAATCGAGTCGGGCCTGCCTCAGCGAAGAAATCCTGTCGGGCGTAATCGCGGCCCATAATCCGCATATGAAGCAGTTCCAGGCGTTCAAGGGGATACGGGCCCCGCAAAAGATGCGTCTGATGAGATCCCATCAGTCAGAGGCTGACGGCAGAAGCGAAACCGATTAAGGGTGTGAGGGGAGGAGGGGCATACCAGCTCACTTGGTTTTAGAGAGACCCCAAGACATTCCAGTCGTATGGGCGTGCTCACTAATGCATCCAAAAGCCATCCCGTGAGCCTGTCGTCGCCTCTTTCATGGTAAACAAGGCGTTTCAGCGTGGATAAATGGTGAAGAAACGGAACCATTGTGAGCAGTTTGATGGGCACATCCTTGTCTATGAAGATATAAAGTTCCTCAAGGCCCGCAAACGACTCTAGGAACCGAGCCAGGGCTCGAACGGGCAGAGTGCCTGCCATCACTGATTCACAATCAAAGGCAACCTCGAAAGACTTGAGATTGATTCCCCGGGACGACTGCACCCAGTCCCGGAGAAGATGGAGTGTGTAGGAGCAACGGATCAGCGTGAGTGAGTGAAGTTGCTCCAAAAGAAAAACCGTCCTTATCCCCGGGCGAAGACCTATAGCAGAGAGGGACAGCTTTTCCAGCGCGGTGAATTTCTGACTGCGGGTGAATTGAGCGAGGAGGCTGGTCCTCGCCACCAATGGCTCGGGCAGCCTCTCAGCTGCCTCCAGCTCGATCGACTCCAGGGAATGTCGCTTTTGATGTAGCAGTTTCTGCAGGCTTTCCAGATGCTCGACGGGGCCCAGCGCCTTCCACGATATGTTTTGTAGGTTCGGGAGCCCGAGAAGTCCGTCATAGTCTTTCTGGGGGTGATGGCAGGTACCGTCGGTTATCAGGGACACAGTGTGAATTTGGGTCTGAAAGGACTTCAGGTAGCCGGGGCTGCCGACTATAGAGAGAGGAACACAGCACCCTATATGCCAGCTGTAGCCCATGAGCCTTGTTATCTCTATCCACGGGGGTGATTGTTGCAGAATGACATACGAGAATGTTTGCAAAGCATCTTGGGGGAGGCTCGGGAAGTCGTCATCAAAATCGTCGGCCAAGTTTCTCATGGTATTACGATGGCCGCGAGAACTGTGGGAGTCGTCCGCCACGTCACTAAAGGAATAGTCACAGTTATAGCACCTTTTCCTCCGATACTCCTTGATAGGGGCCCTGAAAGTTAGGTGCGCCGTGGTCTCAAGAGCATTGGTCGGAACGCGTGTGCCGTCGGAGAGAAAGGTGTCTCTCACGACCTGAAAACCCTGACGGTATGGAGGTTGCTCCAGTGCTCGTGCTTCGATCGTCCTGTGGAGAATAGGCGATATTCTTCGATGCATTGCTCTGGAAACTAGGGCAAGGTTCCCGAGGTCACAACGGCTGGGCAGCTAAGGAGTATGAGAGCGAGAAGACTGGACAAACGGGACGAGACCTACATGGCTTAAAAACTCGAGAATAAGCTCGAGGGGTATTTCTTCTAGCGGCATGATGGATGGAAAGTAAAATATTTACCAAGTCTGTGTCGTTTATATCTGACATAGCTGAGGATACTCGAAAAAAAGAGGCCGTGTCTAGAGAATATAGGGAGTAGTTATGGCTTGATTGGAGTAGTGTCTGGAAGGTGCGATGTAGCCCTAAGTTGGATACCTCGAAGGCAGGTAAGTACTACGGAGCGTATACCGTGAGGTCAGCGAACGGGTCAGGGGAAAGAGAGAAGCTGTTTCTCAACCTGAGGGATAGATCTAAGAGCACCTAACATACATATGAATCAAGCGTTCCCGGGACCATATGAAGGGAAGCTTATTGAATATTCATGGATTAACCTGCACTTCACAGCTTAATGATGAAGTGCGACTTCCGTGATAATGCTTTGCGTTTAGACTGATGAAGGGGTATCAGTAAATGGATAGATCTATCGATATAGGATTACCATTATCGGCGAATAAACTGGCCTTAGGAATCTCCATAACCCAGCTAGCAACCCTAAACCAGACACTCTTAATGAGAGAGTATTTAAGATGGTGCAGTTGAGCAGTGGTTCAGCCAACCTGAAGCCATACGATTCATCGAGCGCCATAGTTGATAATATGGATTACTCCATTGGTGTAATGACTGCGAGTCGGTCGACCACGAACAGGGCCACCTGATGGATCTCTAGATATCTACTATCCTGCGCCCAAATTCCCCGAAAGAGTCCCTAAATGACAAGCTCAAATGCCTAGTTTCTTTGAAGGCTTGCCAGCATCTCATCTCAGCCAAGTATACTTAGAATTTCGTTGGCCTAAATCAATCAAAGAGCATATTCTAGAAAAGTCATCTCTCGTGCACCGCTTTGTCTTGGATCTAATTATAGCCTGTTGGTCGGTCCTCAGTGCCCTCGCAGACAGGCGGCTTGCCTCGCTTTGGTTCCATCGCCGCACGTCTTCCTGGTAAACATTCTGATGGGCTCTCTGCCGTTCAGGCTATTGAAGCAGGTTAGAGACATAACTCCACATGCTATACTTCTTTAGCGAAGAATATTTGGGCGGGCCACGATGGATTGCGGGCATTGAACGTAGACTGCGACTGGGATCGTAGCTATATTACTTCACTATGATATCCAGATAGTCCCTCCTACTTCAAGCAGCCTAGCTCACCTTTCCAGTTTCAATATCAAGCACAAGGCCGTGAATGCTATCCTTGAGCCCCTCGCGCACCGAAGGCGAGCGCCTGAGAAAATCCACATATTTTTTGACTGAGATATCAATACTAGCTAGATGTCAACTGCTATTCCACTTCAGCCAACCCCCCAAAGTTAATCTTCCCGAATTGCATACAGTCAATCTCATCTCCACACTCGCGAGCTTGCTCCGTAAGCTGTGCTCTAATCCTCTCTTCGTTGAAGTCCCAGGCACCGCAATCTTTATGTCCAATCATAAGCACACTCTCAACCCCTACAGGATTATCCAACCAGATCGGCCAGTGCGGGTGCTGCACCTGAGTTGCGGGTGATTAGGACTTCTGATAGACTCCATCAACGTTGCCAGCCATACAAACCACGGTAGCGTTGGGCCCGGTCACTGCCTTCAGCAGCTGCGATGGCTGCAAAACTATCCGGTGAGATTCCTCCTCACTCCATGAAGGTGGGGGACCTTCAGGGTATTATTTCTGACCAATCCTATGCGCCTGGAGTGTGATCTGTTTACAATCCAGGCTGCTATCGCACTTAGCGCGCCGCTCTCGACATTTCGGACAGGCCGAAGGTGTCATCACCCATGAACCTGAAGGGGTCATTGACGTATTGCACGACTTTGTGTGAAGTTCCCTCGACTTATTCTTTATCAAAGGTAGGATTGGCTTAGGATCGTCTCATGGTGCCGTTCTGCCCCAGATGGCATTAACAATTACCAGGAAAACGCTCAACTCCTCTACCCTCTCATACACTTCAGCTGAAACCGGCCGCATACCCCCCCCCCCCCCCCCCCCTTTATTCTCCTACAGATTGCCACGACCTTGTTTCCACGTGGTAGTACGGATCCCTTTGCCTTGCGTCACCTTGGTCTTAGCTGACAGGCCCTCCACGAGACGACAGGAACGTTGGGTAACCTGCGCACGCGTACTCCGTAGGCTGATGAGGACATGCACTGATAATACAATGCAGGGGCTACAGCTGGTCGAATTATTTTGGGTTTTTTTCTTCTTCCTTTTCAACTGGGCTCTGGGACTGCGTGAATTCCGTCTAGAAGCAGCCTCTGTGAAGCGCGAGAATCGACTATCATTTGGAGGGGTATTTGCTATTTGAAATCTGCTCCGGGTTCTGCACACTAGGTGGGGCAGAGGGGAGTGTTGGTTGATGTCAGCGGCGAAGGAGGAGGGGATGAAACCGCTGGTTTTGGGGACACAAAGGAAGGCCTAGCTGATATTTCCATGCAGGACGAGGGTGTGCATTATCTTAATCGATCCTTTAGGCGTGCCATATTTTCGATAAGCGTTGCCAGGATGAGTTGGTTTATTTGTGGGAGTTGCGTTCCGTATGCTGCTGCTCTCGTTTGGCGCGGGGAGGGGTATTCTGGGATGGATGGAATAATGTAAGATGGACCAGAGCATGAAGACTGACTGTATTTCCAGAAAAGGAAACACCCTAGATTGCCCGGATTGAATTGAATTAAACTCCTGATTTCCGTGGAAGAGACTCCATTTCATCCAGATCGCACGGGCATGTTCCGTCACCTGTCAGGGACGCCTGGGGATGACCCCCGGACAGGCCGAAGGTTTACAGATTAGCCTCCTCACGGACTTATCCTAAGTTTAAAGGTTAAGTATTACCTAGGTACCTCTTCGCTCCTCGTGATTTTTTCCTCTCGCATTCATCATGGGCCGTGAACGAATCATATTCTTTCCCGTTTCCTCCCAATCCTGCGACTGGCTTTGACCAAGGGGGGATCGCGCCTGGGGGGCTGATAATGCAGGGTATCCACCAGTGAAACGCACGGGATTAGGCCTGTGGGATTTCTCCCCGAGTGGTCTTGAGTCACACAGAGTCACATCATCATGTAACCCTGGGTATAACCAGGGAAGATATAAGAAAATCCAGGGAGGAGAAGGAACAAAGTCAACGAGAGGGAAGATACTTCCGCCACCAATGCCCAACCATTCCGCCTTTTCGCAGAGCTGTGGCTGCTAGTCTGGATCAGGGCATCCAGAGCGAGACCCAAATATAGCACCTCCTGCATTGCAGAAGCTTAAACGTGGAATGCTCCCATCCCGACCCCGTGGAAGCGATACGAGGCTACCGTATTGGGCAAACACGGGGACGATCTGGGGCAAGGCGGAGGGTCTCGAAGGGAGAATCGCGATGAGTGGTCTTCTCGAAGTCCTGCGATCGCCAGGTAATAATCTGATAAAGTGACTGCCTAGGAGGATGGATTCCAAGTGCATATCAGCAGGGGATACCGAGATTCATTGGCCTGGAATTTATCATGGTCAGACTCGAGTCGTGGCCCTGCTTCGTGTAGTCCTCGCACCACTAGACCTGAAGCGGCAGTCGGGGTCGTCGCAGTCATGATCCCTGAAGCAGGCACTGCCAGAGGTACCTGTTGATAGGAAGGCACTCCTCGTACTATTACTCTCTGGGAAGCACGAAGGAGTGAAAAAAAGCCTCAGACTCCGCCTTGCTCTGGACCGCCCAAATAACCTTCTGCGGGGCGTTTTTCTCCCGTTCCCAATGGCCAACGCCCGGCCCATGGTCTCAGAAGGCTCAGTCTAAGTGCTGGCGCCTCTCTCCCTGACGAAAAGTGCTCATCTATTTTGTGGTGTTTCCGGAATGGGTTTCTTCTCCTTGGTCCAGTCGAGTCCACGCTCAGTGTAAGACCAACCACACCCCTCCCGACGTGTTGGGTCTGGCACAAATGATCTCAGTGATCTACACGGCCCTTTCGGGTAACCAGAAAGCTTTTTTTATTTAGCAGGAATTTACTTCGAACCAGACCCAACACCTTGAAGGATAAGCCCGATCCTGAGACAGTTTGTCAGGCGCGAGGACAGGGATGCAGCGCCAAGCCAGCCCGGTTTTGCTCCCCATCTGTTGAAGCCTGGCCTTTCCTCCCCCCACTTCATGTCTGGGAGGTGAGGTTTCCAGAGAGTTCGCCATACTTTTCTATTTTCGATATCTTATTATTATTATTATTATTATTATTATTATTATTTTCGTTCTCCTTCCTTTCAGAGCAGGGGGCTGTGCCGTTCCATCGCCAACTCACATTCCTTTCGCTTTTTTTTACTGTCCTCTCTGCAGCCACCGCTCCCGGCTGAGGGCGTTTCCCATAGATTTTGGCTTTTCCCGTAGAACATCCCCTCCACCAGAGACGCCAAATGTCGGTGGGAGTAGGAGAATTATAGGGCAAATCCGCGGGCAGCAGGCAGGCAGGTAGACAGGGAGGGAGGGACGGACGGCCTTACGTGAGGATCCTCGGCTGTTGCGGCTGATGGGGCCCTCCAATCAGGCTGGATAGTCTGTCAGAGCTGACAGCACCGATCCAGTGCTTCAGGCGCATGCAGTGATATCATTGGTAAGACCAAAAGGGCGGATGCGAGAAAATGCGAGAACGCGCCCATCAGCAGGAATAGAATCCCTCGTGAAGGTGGAGCCCCGTTGCCTGCCTGCTTGCTGTGTCCTGCTGGTGCTGCGTGCTGGGTCTTCCCAGTAGTACGTTCCTCTCATCTAAGCTTGAAAATTCTCCTGTGCTTTGCTGGAGAGTGATTCACACCATGCATGATGTTAATGATCCTGCTTCGTTGCTGAGGGCGTGGCGCAGTCCACTTACTCGGAACCCCATCGTGGTGCTTTCCAATTCACCTCTGTCTTAAAATCCACCACTAGATCATATTAGTCTTAAACCCTCATCAACTTGGAGTGTGCCTACTATCCCCTAGATTTTATCCTTCTTCTTGTTGCGTCATCACACTTCTCAAACAAGAACCATATCAAAGCCAAGGTCAACGATGGGAGAGACACGCCGGCGATGGACCTCCGTGGAGGACGCCCTTCTATGGGAACTCTTCCAGCTCCAAGAAAAAGGTATGGGCTTCTCTATCCAATTCCCGGAAAATTGACACTCAACCGTTAACGCATGGACCGACAGCCCCCACCGGTAAATGTCGCAAGATCAACTGGAACGAGATTGCCCGGCAAATCCCCGGCCGCAGTAACAAGGACTGCCGAAAACGTTTCTATAACCGATTCACTGGGGGGCTGCGAAAGGTAGATTCACCCTCTCCGTTAAGTCTGTTTGAGATGCCGATTAATGTCTTCTAGGGCTCTTGGACTCCTGATGAAGATGCACGGTTAACGGCGCTCGTCCAACGATACCAATATCGGTGGGCCACGATTGCTCAGAAAATGGAAACCCGAAATGCAGACCGTGAGTATTGACACCCGGCTTATTTGAAATCAAAGCTCATGCGGCGTAGAATGCTCGAAGCGTTGGCATCATTGTTTGAACCCGGAACTTGAACGCAGTCCTTGGACAGACGCAGAGGTTCGCGCATAAACCCCCCATTCCTTTCTATCAATGCTGACTGCCACAGAATGAACTGCTCTTGTCCGCAATCGAAACACATGGGAGTAGCTGGAAAGATATCCAGAAATCTCATTTCCCTACTCGATCAGCCAACAACATCAAGAACCAGTAAGCCAGCATATATCTCGAAAACGGAGTGACCTGGGCTAACCGTAGGAACCAGACACACCGTCCTCAATCGACGATGTATTGACCAAGCGCCCCGACAGCCATGCTGCAACCCTCGCTCATTCCCTCACACCCGCACCAACCCTCCCTCCTCGACAAGCAACATCACCTCCAATCCCGAGAAACAAAGTCTCATCCCAGACGAATACCCCTCCAACACAGACTTGACATCCCTCTCCTCGACCCCGCAGCCCTCCTCCAACGAATACCTGGCCATGACCCCCGAGACCCCCCTCGCACACCACCCTGAATTTGACACCACCACTTTCCTCCACAGCGACCACCTCTCCAACGACCCCGGCCAGTACCTTTCCGACTACTGGCTGACGACCTGGATGGATGCCCCCTGGACCGCCTCCAACATCGATCCGGTGATCTGCCAGCCCCCAGAGATGTCCAGTTTTGGGGCTGAAATTCAACACCAGTACCCAGACCCCACTGGCAGCACGAACACGCCTCACCTGAGTAGTCGCCGGTTCTTCGCCGGCACTGACGGCCTGATCGACCAGCACGCGCAATTCAGGCGTTATGCCGGCTTCGACCCTACGGTGGGATTCATTGGTGGTCAGGCACTGATGAGAGACGAAGAGTTATGACATGATAGCGATTGACGGGGTCAAAATGGTTCAGGCGCATTGATTTCACTGTAGTTACTAGAGAGATTGCATGGATTGGCGGACAAGGTGTTGGTTTGGTTGGGTATGAGTTGGTTTTATGGATGGGGTTGGGTTATTTTTAGTTTCGTTTTCGTGTTCTCTTTCTTTCCTCGGGGCAGTTTTCCATTATTAGTGGATAACAATACAGATCTTGGGTGGATATAAGAGTTTAATATGGAGTCCACGTACATTAATTTCGGATTTAAGGCCGGGGCCGACGGTACGGGCTCGATCGATACCTGATCCTTTCTCCACCATTGGCGAGATTATCCCGTAAAGCCGGATTTCCGGCTCTATCTGACTCGACGCGTCTCTTCCAGCACGAGATGATGTCAAGCAATGCAATAGAATCAATGAGTGAACGACCGAAGGGTAGATCTATCCTTGCTTCCAAGTTAACTCTTCCTCGTAGTGTATTGGGTTTGGAGGCAACGAATCGTGGACCGGAGTACGCTTAAACCCGTGTTATCCAACACTTCTGCCCGGGATGCTCTCGACTCCCTTGCACCGGGTCTAAACATCTGTTATAAAAGGGAATCACCATCGTCAAAACCCACTTTCACCCTCTCACTCACTCACAAACTACCTAAAAACTAGCAATCTCCCTACGGCCTCAAAAACTATCAAAAGGGGAAAAAAAATGTCCCTCACCGGAAAAGTAGCCCTCATCACCGGCGCCTCCAAAGGCATCGGAAGAGCCACCGCCCTCCGCCTCGCCCGCGACGGCGCCAGCATCGTGGTAAACTACTCCTCTGACGCCGCCGCCGCAGAGGACCTCGTCACCCAGATCGGCCCTGACCGCGCAGTCGCCATCAAAGCCGACGCAGGCAGCGTCCCCGAGATCACCGCCCTCGTCGACCAGACCGTCGAGCGCTTCGGCAAGATCGACATCCTGGTGCCCTGCGCGGGGATTCTCAAGTTTAGCCCCCTTGAGTCAACCACCGAGGAGACCTTTGACGCGACATTTAATCTGAATGTCAAGGGGCCGTTCTTTCTTTGTCAGGTACGCCCTCCAAAATACATAATCCTCCCTCCTTATCCTTTCTAGCTACGAGTAAGGTACTGACAAGAAACAGAAAGCATCCCCCCACATGGGCCCTGGCAGCCGCATCGTGCTAATCTCCACCTCCCTCTGCGCACACTCCGGCGTGTTGCCGCCCTATCTCCCCTATGTCTCGAGCAAGGGCGCAATCGAGCAGATGGCGCGGGTCATGTCCAAGGACCTAGGCCGAAGGGGGATCCACGTAAACTGCCTTGCGCCTGGGCCGACCGCAACGGAGCTGTTCATGCGCAACCAGACCGAGCAGACGCTGGGTGTGCTCAAGAGTCTGAACCCGAATAATCGGATCGGGGAGCCCGCGGAGATTGCGGATGGGATTGCGTTTTTGTGTGGGGAGGATAGTCGGTGGGTGATGGGGCAGACGCTGCGGGTGAATGGGGGGATGGCTTAGTTCAAGATCACGATTTCTAGATGGATGGGAATGGGTATGGGTTTATTTTGCTAGAGGAGTTATATTAGGGTTTTATGGAACATAATAAGGTACTCTTTGTTTAGTTGGGATATAATTTGGTGAATTCGAGCCCTAATTCGGCGGGATCTAGATTGATACAACCTAACCTAATCTCACCACCAGACTACAAAGTACGGAGTAGAAGCTAAGAAGCTTGATCATCCCCGCCTTAGAGTACTACTAATAATAACAGCAATAATAGCAATAATGGCTAAATAGTTATATATACCTATCCGCAATAAGCAACCCGGTAAGCATCAGCCTCGCGCCAGCCTGCATGGGGCCGAAATGATTTGGAATTAGAATGAACCTCGTGGCTGACTCGGTCAGATCCTGCCGGGAAGCAAACATTGAGGGATTTACAGAGTCATGAACGCCTGCGGTTAGATTTGGGGTGGTTGGCCGCAGCCTTACGCGCCAAGTCAAGTGTCTTGGGGTATGCAGATGGAGGTAAGCTTAGCATCTTGGAGATATTATTCTGGGGCTGCAGGCAATAGCCTACAGGTCAGGTAGGACGGACGCGCCTTGCAAGGCTGTCAATGACTGATAAGAGGACGGGATGTGATAAACTAGCGAGCAGAGTGGACTCAGGCATTGCTGCATGAGGTTATTTCGGATGCAAGTCAATAATATGCGGCGAGAGCAATTACTCCGTCCACAAGACAAGATGCAGACGATATATCAGAAAACGAGACTAAGTTCTTGGAGATTCCTCGTAATGTTATTCGGCACAAGTCTTTCCTTAACAAACTCCTTACGGCTGACTATCCCTGCAGCTCAGCCGGGGGATACAATCGAAATCTACCAAGACAGACATTTAGTAAAAGAGAAGGCCTCGGGAAGCCAAAACATACCGTTTCAGCAAAGAAAAAGGAACGCCTCCTAACTTAGTTGCGAACCCTAAAATCAACACATCTGCCTTGTCCTTCGTGATCTCGTCCATTTGGAGCAAGATTTCTACCCTTATTCTACCCGGGATACTGCTATCCCCCTCATGAGCCCAAAGCATATCGATTTCATCATAGAAAATCATACTCGGGACATTTTCTCGGGCAGTGGAGAAGAGTTGTTGGATTTGTTGCCCTGACGGCGGGTTCCATATACTAAAGAGATCGGCGCAGTTGACTAGATAGAGTGACCGGGTTGTTTCTGTTGCGATGGCTTTTGCCAACTTTAGGCTATCTACTCCTAGGGGTGTATTAAGGAGGAATGCTGGGGGTGGCCCTGAGCGCTGGAGCATGATATCTGGCAATCCTCGTATCAGGTCATCGAGATTGGTAGCATTTTCATGCTTGATGCTGGTATTTTCGGCCATGAATCACAATCTCATAGAAAATAGTCGGAAGACGGACCTCATGACAGCAAGAACGGCGCTGGTACTATTCGAGGTGCCTCTTCATCCACAGTGGACAAGAGAATAGAGGTGCCTGCTGGAGTTACATCCAGCGTGAATTGGCCTAAACGCGTCGATAAAAGCAAGAATCTCGTGTTTGATGCCACTAGTAAAAGGCTGTTTTGGTCTCTGGCTTTGGCAAGCTTAAGACTTCAGAATGGAGGAGTCCGGCTGCTTCAAAACTAAGATTTACAGATGAAATGTAGGACACCAACTACCATGCAAACGCAAGCTGTAAATCCGAGGAAGCGAATGCATGTTAAATCGATGCCCAGTTGATTTCGGTACTCAGAGGCATACTGTGTACAGCATTCGACACTTTGTTTCATGCAGAAATGCGCACGCTAACCTCTTTGGTCTAGTCCGGTCGCGTAGCGAGATTGGTCTTGGCATTATATGTCCCTGCCTGAGGCAACTCTGATATTTTCAAGGTATTGAAATCGACTATTTACAGTTCAGATGGCAACTCCGATCCCTCAACGGCACGGGCATAGCGAGGAGATGTCGCCGAAAAGTACATGTTCCCGGCCGCCACCGAAATCAGCGCCTGCGCATAGACCAGTTGCGGACCGGTCGTTTCCGTCTGCGCAAGACTACCGTATACCTCTCCCATCTGTTGCTCTATGTCGAGGACCACTTGGCGTAGGATGACCTTTGCCGCAGAGACAGATGTCCCCATGAGATTCTGCACCACTCGGACTGCGTTGAACACGGTTGCCCCGCCATTTGCTTCTGCGAGGGCTTCATTCTCGTACGAGTATAGGTCGTTCGTGAGTAAGTAGTGCTTTGCGCAGAGAACCCGGAGGCGTCTTAGGATTGGCGTTTTGTGGTCTGGATGATGTACGCCACAGGCAAATTCTGCCGTGCGAATCACGGGGCTATCCAATATTAGTATAGAAGCAGGCGTGCTTGTAGATGGGTCTAAGGGACTCACTAGGCTCCAGAGTCCTCGGCTCGATGGATCATGTACTCTTCAAGGTCGGAAAAGCTGTCTGGACGAGACTTCTGTGTGGCGGATCCCCATGACAGTATCCCTTCCAGCACACGCTTCCCTTGCAAGGTATCTTCGAAGAGGACCTCCTGTGCGAGTATGTCATATCCGAGGTGTCCGGAATTGCCAGCGAGGGATTTCTGATCCAGTTTCGGCAGTGTCGCATCATACTGCTCGCATGTTAGAGTCGCGAAAGGTCAAACCAAGAATTCTCATAAACGTACATCCCCCGAATCAGTCGCATCTAATTCTCATTAGTAAACATAAAACTGCACCAAACCCCAAGTAAACTCACCATCATGCATAAAGATAAGCACATACGCCTTGGCCAGTATCTTGGTTCGCGTCACATTCCCAGCCGGAATCAAATTCGTCGCAAAATGAACCGCCGTGTCCACCACCACGTCGATGTATTTCTGTGAAACCCCCCGCGATCGCCCGGTTGACAGTTTACGCGCAAAGTCTGCTGCAGCTTCTTCCGCTTCCACCCAGTATTTCGACTGTAGAGAGCCTGGTAACCGCGAGGGCCATGGCACGCCTTTGGCGGGCGGGTTGACAGCGTTGACGTGGTGGAGAGCACATTGCTGCTCGACAGTGGCAGGATGAAGAAATGGAAAGAGGTCCGAAGGAGATTGTGATGGGATTGTGGCTGGATCAAAAGCATAGTACAACTTTCTGATGGGATCTGCAAGGTTCGCGCTCTTGGCTGCGGGGTTGCGTGACCGTTGTGGCGCTTTCGAAGCTGGGGACTGGTGGCTGTCGTGTGTGAATCTGAGGCTGAGGTATGACAGAATTGAGCGTGAGATGAATTGAGGTTGGATTCGAAGAGGTTGGCTCCAAGTCGGTTTCGCAAAAAGTGGCCGCGCGATGGCTGTTGCTCTGACGCGGGTCGCCATGATAAGGTCCGCGATGACACAATTGGCCCAGCACTTGTTTGCCGCCTCAGATTTGATGCCTTTTTACGACCTGGTTATATTCAAGATGGATGGAGATTGTTTCTACAACTCGATTCGTTCAATTGCCGTTTGTAGTGGTGGGGGGGGGGGAATGGCCAGTGTTTACATTGCCAGTGACTGCCACCAACGTCACGCTCTCCGACCCCTGAAAGTCTCCGTCTCGGAACTCCGACCGAAAACTCCATCCAACTCCACCAATCACTCCAGCCATGCGATCATCTCCATACACGACGTCAAGACATCCCAGGGAGAGGCAGCCGCCTCCAGCACGCAAGAAAGCCTGTCAAAGCTGTACGCGATCCAAAGTTCGATGTGATCTCGAAAGGCCCGCCTGCTCCCGATGCCGGTCGCTCGGTCGGACCTGTGAATACGCAACATCGGCCTTGAGGTCGATTTCACCACCACCTGGAGAGCCAGCCACTGGAAACCCAAGCAGCTCATACATTATGCCCTCCATGATTGGTACCCCGCATCAAGATCTGGGCTCTCTCGCTGCTATCCCTACCGCACACAGTCGCATTGACAGCACTCCGCGCCGTCCGCTCCGGCGAGCTCTCGACGATCAAATTCCCGGCTGGTTACTGAAAGACAAGAGGCCGGACTGGACAAATATTAAACTAATACCAAGTGAAACAGCAGTACATATTCGAGATCGATGGCTGCGGCCATATGTCTTGCCTACGTTGGAGGAAGAAGAGATCCCCAAGCTTTACCCCCATTTTACAATCCAGTACCTTTCCAGAGTCCTCAGCACCTATCCTCGCTTCATGGCCCAAGATAATAGCTTTCCACCTTATATACATAATTTCCAGGTCATCGAGGGAGAACTCCCCGAGACACTCGCGAATTGTTGCAGCCTAGTGCGAATGTGGGTGAACATAGTTCCTGGGAGCGAACAGATGGTGATCGGCTGCGTGGAAGCAGAGATGGACCGGCTGGTTAGGATGGTTAATATCACATTCGTTAGGCGGTATCTTGTGCATTTTAGCTAATAAGGATCCAGAGCCCTGATGAAAGTGACTATGAACTTCTCATTGCGTTCCAAGCGTACCTCACCTACACAATCATGATGTACTTCTCACCACTTAACGGCCTCAACCTAGTCAGCGATAAGGCGATGATAGCCCTGATGGAGGTGGCTTTCCGCACGGCCTCCAATGGCCTCCAGTGTGTTAAAGAGTATCCGCGACCCTCCTGGGAATCATGGATTGTGTGTGCCGCGAAGAGACGAACTATATTGACAATGTACCTTTTCAGCAGCGTGTATAATGCCAACAACGGCCTTCCCAATTTCAGAACAGAAGAACTCGGGCGTATACCGGTCCCCGAGCCCAAAGCCCTCTGGGAGGCCACAAATTGGAAGCTGTGGGCACGGGGATACGAAGATGAAGAAGACAAATGGTGTGGTCAAATGCTAGAGATGAGAGAGCTATGGAGATCAGAAGAAACCGGGACGCCTCAACGGACCGAGAGAGTTGAACGGTGGCTGCAGACGGTGGATGAATTTGGCATGATGTTATTCGCGGTGTGCGCCCATATCCATGGTTGTTGACGTTGACGCCACTCTCGGAATTCCGACCAGGAACTCCGATCACATCCATTATATAACGACTCTCTCATCCTCTTCCTCTATCCTGCAACTTCATCCTCCACTCAACACATTCAAGCGAATTAAAAATAATATCTACAGCCAAGTCAACAAATACAAAACAAACATCGACACTCAACAATGCCCGTCTACTCAACCAACCACGCCCCCTCCGTTCTCCAAACTCACGGCTGGCGAACGGCCGCCAACTCCGCTTCATACCTCCTCCCACACATCAAACCACACATGAAGATCCTAGACATCGGCTGCGGCCCCGGAAGCATCACTGTAGATTTCGCCAAGCTCGTTCCCCAGGGCCACGTCACAGGAATCGAATACGTCGCCGACCCTCTCGACCAAGCGCGATCGCTCGCTTCATCTCAGGGTCTCACCAACACCACCTTCCAAGTAGGCGATATCCATTCTCTGGACTTCCCAGACAACACCTTCGACATCGTCCACGTCCACCAGGTCCTCCAGCACATCTCGGATCCCGTACAAGCACTGCGGGAAATGCGCCGCGTCGCCAAGTCAGACGGCGGCGTTGTCGCAGCTCGTGAATCTGCGTCTATGACCTGGTATCCCGAGAACGCGGGGATTGCGGGCTGGCTAGATGTTACGCAAAAGGTCGCTAGCGAGATGGGAGGGAATCCGCACCCTGGACGGATGATCCATGTTTGGGCGGAGCAGGCTGGGTTCGAGCGTTTTCGGATTGAGAAGAGTACGGGGACGTGGTGTTTTAGTAGTCCTGAGGAACGGAAGTATTGGGGTGAGTCGATGGCAGCTCGGATGAGATCGTCGGGGTTCTCGAGCACGGCGGTTGAGAAGGGGTTTGCGACGGGCGAGGAGCTGGAGAGGATAGCTCGGGGTTGGATGGAGTTTGTTGAGAATGACGACGGGTGGTTTGGGTTGCTCCATGGGCAGATTCTGTGCTGGAAGTGATTAATTCTAGATTTATATACTGCGTCTTATCTGGGTCTAGTACCTCCTATGTGAGGGAAATGCTGACAGTCCGCGTAAATGGCGAAGAATAAAAGTCGCACTCATTGAAGTTCATAATGCTCATATTGTTTGTTTCTAGCCAAATTCCACTCCTTCTAATCCAACTCTTGAGTGATTCAACCCTAAGTTCACATTCTGCCTAACATGGCTCGATTCTTCTTTGGCCACTGCCAATATCTCGACCCGAGTAATCAGCGGCGCCAATGTTCGAACACCCTGGGACAAGACGCCCACTCCACCTAATTGAACTTTTCAGATTCAATATATAGTGCTTGGGGATCAGTGGTTATCGAAGAGTCCGGAATTTCAAGTGGTCCTGGCTTTGGATCGCCAATGGGCCAGGTTTCTATCTCCGGTGACCCTTCTTCAAAGATGAGAATCACATCTTCTTCATCAGAATACCACCACGCAATCGCCTGGAAAGGATCTCAGTCTGAAGTACAAGCAAGAGGAGTAGAGCTTGGACATACCGTTAGGTCTGTGATAGGATAGTGCTCCCCTTCTCCTTCCTCCTCGCCCGCGGTTTCGAAAGTGATGTTCTGCATCTTCGAGCCACTGTAAGCTAAACGTACAGACTTCAATGCCTGGCTAGCCGCCAGATCGAGCTCCTGAACCTTTCCATTTCTTAACCGTCCAACAACTTCATTCCGTCCGGACAAGTAAAAAAGCCGCAATCCTGTGCAAAAGCCCTTGTCATCAAAGTGGATATAGATTTTTGACATACCGGAGAGCCGGGCACAGCTCTCATATAGCCTAGGTTGCTCCCCCTGTTCGCTACCAGGAGGGTCCTTTGGCATAGCTAGAGTAGGTATATCTACAGGGCTAGGTGAACCCCATGGGCCGGTTCCGTAGATGACACCGAAGTAACTGATTTCCATCCACCTTGAGCTTTCAAAGTAGAAGCCTTTAATATAGGATTCTTCCAAGGACTGATATACCCTCGGGACTCTCGACTTTTGGTGGTGCTCCGACGATCTCCGGCCGAAGAAACACCGACGATTCCAGTTGGTTTTGATCTATCTAGGTGTGAGCTGCAGTTTACATAGTGAGTATTCTGGATTCCCACCTCGATGTGCAGAAAAGGACGCCCTGCAGTAGTATAAATGGCGAGCTCGGAGATGACTTCTGCCGGTCCATGTATTGGAAAGTATTTTGATGCGCAATCCGACACCCTCCCATGGCTGTATGACCTTGAGTCCGTATGTGTTGTAACACCGAGGGGCCCCTCTGGGCTACAGGAGACCGTGATGCCAGACAGATCTCTATCCAGCCAGACGGTTTCCACAACCATATGGTCAGGGACCTCAGAGTCTGGGGACGAACTTCCATATCGGAGCCAGAGGTGCTGGGCGGATAACTCCCCATGCCCGAATGCATGTTTACCTTTCATGAAGAGCTTTTCTTCAAAAGAATCAGAATCAGAGTAATTCCATCTCAATCCACGAAATATGAGCCCCTCCGGTGAGCGTTAGCAAATGCGCTAAAGTGTTCGAAGGAGTAGAGGGTTTCCGATTACCTCGTGAAAAGTCAGGAGCCTGTTCGAGCCCTTCCTCATGGATAGACCCTCCCAGACATTCATGCTTTCGGGGTCCCCATGTGTCCATGGCTCATTGCCGAATTTGAGGCTCCGAACGCCCATCTGGTCTACTGCGAAGCAAATAAATTCCATCTCACTCTGCGATACAGCGGTACTCTTGACCATGTTAGAGCGATTCCCCATGAGAACCTGGGTATTCTCCCCGAAAAGCTCAATCCCGCCCAGGTAATGCTGTCCTGCAAACTGAATACCATAGGTTTTTATTGTTATTAGATCCGCCGGCACTTCGGAAAAACGTCCTCTGGGATCAAAGAAGTCGAAAGAAAAATCCAAATCCGGTGGAGGCTTAGGGTGTAGGCTTATTCCATGATTAAGGAGGTCTAGTATGTCCCTTGCTAGGTCTGAGATGTTTCGAACGATTTCCCGCCTCCTGTCGAGCCCAGAAAGACTAGCCCCAGGGTACTGTTGAGCCAGGGCAAAGATGATTTGGCTTCCTGTGAGTGTGCTGCCGTCAGCTAAGAGATAGTCCAGTTGTGGTAGACCCCTTGGCAGTAATACCGTCGCAAGAGAAAAGGCGTCTCTGCAGGAGAGGAAAAAGTTGATAAGACTGGAAGGGGGGAGGTCTGCGAGAATCATGGCCGTGATTTCAACCGGTAAACTCCGCCAAGGGCTTGCGCCTCTCGCGAGAACCGGTGTCGCTTCTCCCGGGGCCGAACGAGTGAGCCAAATAGGAGAAAATGGGTCGGGGCATTCTGTCGCATTGATCAGCTTCTGCCCTCATACTGTCAATAGGTAATTCCGTGCTTGTCGCTCATACCCGAGATGTCAAGAAATTGAGAATTTCCCAACCATTCGGTTTTTTTCAGAGACCGACAGAGCAGCGACAGTTCGTCCGGCTCAAACTGAAACTGGCATTTCTCTCTCAATATCTCAAGACATGAAAAGTGCACCAGATATGCTTGAGTCCACCCAACAGGATCGGTGCTTATCAAGAGGTTGGTTTTACGGCCGTAGGGTCCCGGCATGTAAGAATCCTCAGTTTGCCTTTTCCCACTATAGAAGATGCGATTAAGATGGACTCCATCATGTCCCATCCAAACTAGAACAACATCTTAGATCACTTGTGTTGAAAAGGTGGACGCGGCAATGGACAGATACCTGCATAGTATTCTCTTGACCAGTTTTGACTGCCTCTCCTACCATAGCAGATCATACAGCAGCCAAAGGTATCGGGGATGGCCATGGACACCATTTTTCATCACAGAAGGGTGGTGCCTAGTAGAGGAAGCTATATTGCAAGAAGAGTCGGGGTGTGTTTATGATTTCGGTCGGCGGAAGAAACACCACATTAATGCCAAGTTTCACCAACCTCTCGATGTCGATCATTATTAATCTGAGAAACACCATATGATTTGCTAAAGTAAACAAGGGTGCACGTATATATGGCCCATGCGACAGAGACAGAGACACTCAATTCTAAACTACGCCGTAACCCCAATAACAAAACCAGCCAACGCCCGATCAGCCCATAACCCTCCTAACCGTAGCCCTAACTGGAAGACGACAAGCGGTCACTACTACCACTACTCGAAGTCTCCTCATCTTCATCCTCATCTTCATCCTCATCTTCATCCTCATCCTCATCCTCATCTTCCTCCCCATAATTCTCCCCCTCATCCTCCATAAGCTGGTCATCGAACACGTCCCGAATATGATCCAACTCGTCAAGTCCCTCCGTAAACCTTCCCGCATGCCAATGCTCCCAGAAACCCCTAAAGGCCGGCACCAGGCCCTCCGGCTCTTCCCTCCGCACCACCATCCCCGCCAGATCAATGAGCCTATCCAACCACGCCCCGCGACGATCGGGATCATGCAGATCCCTCAGCACCAGCCAAATCAGCGAATTCACGGTCGAAATCAAATTCAGCATTCTTACCGGGTATAGGTAATCCGGGAAGGGCCCCGTCCCGCTGCGCGGCCCGTTGTCAAAGTAGATGGCCGCATGCCGACTGTCATTCGCCAGGATGAAATGGGGGTCCTCGGGGTCCGGCATCCTCTTGGGGAGGAAGGGCATTTTCCACAGCATCCCGGACCGCGGGTACAGGGCCACGAGGAGGATCTCGTGGCCGGTGTCGTGGTGGAAGTGGGCTTCTGGCTGTGGGTACCGGTCGTACATTGCGTCGCAGAGATGACCGGCGGGACAGGCGTGGAACAACCCGGTATCGGGGTCGACGAGCTGGTCTTCGGCCAATTCGATGTCGAGGTCGGGCACGATGAACTGGATTAGCTGCGGCTCGGGGTCTTCGGGGGCAATCTGCTCTGCTAGGGATGGGGCTGGGTAGCCGGGGGCTGCGCCGACATGTAAACGTAGATCCTGCACGAAGGGGGCTCCGTGGACGTGGAGGGCGACTTCGCCCCAGAGGACATAGCCGATTCTTTCCCTGTCGAAGATTTCGGCTACCTGGGAGGCGAGTTTGGCGTCGATGTATCTGGGGAAGCTTCGCGGGTCTCTCATCGTTGCGGTTGGTATGTTAGCACGTATAAATGGTAGGGTTGGGCTGGGTAGGGTTAAGGAGAATGGTCTTATCGTAGCTTGATTAGCTGTATAGTTTGTTATTTGGTGTGTTTAACATGGGATGGATAGAAGTATTTTGCGAGTATCTGATCTACTTTATATAACCTCGACTGTGTTTCTAAATCGACAAAGGCCATTCTTTCTCGTGAGTTAAGAAACCACCCTGTCTCTGAAATCAAGAACAAAAGAAACAAAAAGTTCCTCGTTAGTTCCTTTGAGGATCGAACCCTCTCGAGACTCAAAAGCTTAACAGAGAAGATGCTGTTCAAGATATTGCTTTAATCCATAATATACGGAAGAGGCCAGGATAAAGAGCAGTATCGCCTTTATTTTGGTCATGTCTTTTAAACTCATAGGCAGAATTAGCATTGGCCTTATTGATGAAACAGAAAATGGCCTGACCTGGCTAACCTTTCGTCTTTGTAATAATCTACTTAAATGCAATGTAGTCCCTACACAAAGAAACATTCTTTGTCCACCCGACTCCGAAGACACCTACAACATCAAAGAGCATTGTTTGCAAGGTGGCTTTCACATAGTTTAAACTAGAAAATGGCTTTAAAAACTAATGGATCATTATCAGATGATGAAAGACAACCCTAATATGTTCAATACCCAGGTCAAGACCCTTATGCTTCCTTATGAATCTCAACCTGCACTCCTTCTGGAAACTCGATACTCTTAAGGGCATCCGTAGAAACAGTATCAGGAACAATAAACCTGCCGACTCTTCAGCATTCAATAATAGATGGAACTAAGGAAAAGATGCACATACGATGTGGTGTGGATCGGGGGCATGCTGCGGGTGGAAATAAACAGCGTATGATTTGTCGATCCTAGCGCGGCAAAATTGTCCCTGGTTCTAAGTTTGTTATTCTTGAACTAAATATATTCGTCAATGTAAGCGTACATCTTCTCTATCTGGCTTCCATGTTGCTGGTATGCTTCTCGGTTCTCGTACTGGATGACAAGGGTCTGGGGACAACGCCGTTAGAAGTTATTGGTCTCGAGTTCGCCATTGAGTAAACTTACGTATTTGTCCATTTTTGCTGCATTAGATATACTTTTCTAGCCCGGTAGTGGCAGCACTGGGAAATATAAAGAGAGAGGAACTTCTGTTGGACTTTGAGGGGTTGTCATTCCGCAGACGATTACATCATAGGGCAGAAAGCTTTCAGGCCACCCAAAGTCACGTCAAATGTTATCAATCAATTCAACCAAACTATATCTCGCTAAGACCCGCAATAATAATAGCCTGCTAACTAATAATAAAAAAAGGCAACAAGAAAATATCAAGAGTCCAGACTTATCACCAGTCCTCTCCGCCATCGTCATCATCATGGTCCGAGTAATGGGCTTCCTCCTCGGACGACGACGATGAGCTTTCGCCACTGCCTTCAGCTGCTGAGGGTTAGCATGATCAAGCCATCCAGGAATTGTTAGAGAGAGGGGAGGGGGAAAGGCAAAATACATACCCAACTCATGGCCAACGAGGGCTCCGGCGGCAACACCAAGAGCCAGACCACCTGCACCCATGGCAAGCATCTTTGTCTTGTCGCTGTGGCCCTTGTCCTTCTTGTCCTTCTTCTCTTTCTTTTCTTCCACAGGGTAGCCACCCTGGTAATCACCGTCGGGGTAGCCGCCCTGATAGCCACCGTCGTGATAGCCCTCCTGATGGCCACGATGTCCCTCTTCGCCATAGGGGACAGGAGCAGGGACAGCGGAGGCGAGCTCTGCGGGCAAGTTCCATTCCGTGCGACCCGTTGCTATTTCCACGTAGAAGGCCCGACGTGCATTAGGCTCCCACTCCTGGGTCCAGCCAGAGGGGAGAGGAGGGGGAGGGTATTGGGGAGGGCGGGCAGACGGGGGAGCGCTACCGTAGGGGGGTCGGGAATCGTAGGAGCGTTCACCGTGCTCTTCATGTGGAGGGTGTTCACCGTACGGGCGGTTTTCGTATGGAGGGCGCTCATATGGAGGACGTTCGTATGGAGGACGCTGATATGGAGGCTGTTGATATGGAGGCTGCTGATATGGGGGCTGCTCGCCATAGGGGGGTTGACCGCCGCCGCCGCCGCTTCCGTAGTACGAGGTTGAATCTCCGTAGTAGGCCATGATGCAGGGCAAGAAGAGCGGTATAGAGAAGACGAGAGTAGAGGGGGAAAGTGCAGGAAAGAAGGATGGGCAGTGCGGGGACTGCTTGCTCGCAGCGCCTTTTATATTAGGCTCAAGTCATGGAGGGGGGGAATGAGGGGTCCATTATGCGTGCAGCAGCCCCTCCTCTGTTGAGGGTATAGGCAAGAAGATGGATTCGTCGTGACTTGTCCATCCGATAAATTTAGGCGCTCCAAGTCGGGATTTCTGGGTTAGCTGCAGTTGCAGAGTGACGCGCGAGCGCCAAGGACGGCATTATCCACCAAGCTATGGAGAACGGTCAATAATCACAGCAATAATAAGCCGCAGATCTGAGGATACGGAGCTGCAACGGACTAGGCAGCCACATTAATTTTTCCCCTGGATTCCTGGCCATGGTTCTTCTTCTTCTGCGTAGAGCGAAAAGGGCTGGCAAGGATTCTGTCAAGGTCTATCAAAGCTACTCTCTATCAGATTGACTCTACTCGGGAGGATGGTATATGGGAATTCTGTCAACGGGCATGGATTTGGAGGGGTTGAGAATGTCTGCCTCATTCTCCATAACGCCAGAAGTAAACAGAACTCTCTGGAACCCCGTTGTCTTTCAATTCCTGTGACTTGTCCGACCCTCATTCCGCACTAGACTATGCATCGGCCTCAGGCTTTGCTTGGCGCCACACAGGGCTGGCGGCGGTCAACCATGTGGAGAGCCGCCCTCCAATCGGGGACGATGATGCTCTGCATTAGCCACACTGGCGTGTCACTATTGGAAGCTAACAGCCACTTGTAGGGCGTTGGCGCTTGTCAGCCACAAACCTGTTGGGGCAGTAGGTGATCTCGGGGTCCTACAACTCCTGCCTGCCGTCTCCCCCAACAGCTTAACCACCCCCAATTCACCCTTGATAGCACCATTCGCAAACCGGGAAATGCGATAATCCCGAATGACTCCATTCTTCTTGAATGTGTGAGGGATTTTTCCACATTAAGCCACGTGTGGTTTCCCCAGTGGCTGTGACAATGTGGCCAAGTTCCCCACCCAGCCACATTCTCTTCCCAGTGATTCTGTCGATTTCGGTTAGAAACGTATGATTCAGGTTCCGTCTTTCTCGTCATGTGCGGCGAAAATGGATCAATGCTAGGCAGACAGGAAAGACGCCACACGTCTAGATTAGGATGTGAATCCCCAGTGGGGAGTGGTTTTAGAGGAACTGGCATTACCCGATTGGAATTGTTTGATATTTGTCCAGCCTGAAGGAACATTAGTACTCGTACGTCCGTTTCAATAATTTTGGTTTCATCCAATGAGACGAGATAGATTCCACAATTGAAACACTACCGGCTGTAAGATAATGTCACTGCCGCAGTCCATACAAGCCACGCCTGAAGGAGAGTTGCCAGAAGGCACTACGTACTAGAAATAAAGTGAAATAGAGCTGGAAAAGATATAAAGGTTAATTGCCCTAGTGTTGGCTTTAATTTTGGGCTACCTGACGATCACGTTGGTGGTGATGCTGCTGCGCCCTGGTGAATATATATCCGGCATTCCCTAGTTCACGGTTACAACTGAAGCTACGAGCAATCAATCAAAGACCACAGCGACACACTTTCCTCTCATATTTACTATTTGCAACACCACTATGTGGTCAAGCTGGCGAGCCAACTCGAAAACTAAATACAATCCGACTAACCCTCAACTCTCAGCCACTTCCAACACGCGGCAATGTTGCTAATGCAAACATAACACGCACCACAAAAACAAAAAACACATCGAAGATCTCACTGACTGGCTCCTGCAGTTGAAATGGTGCCGACTAGACTAACTTCCACCTCCAAGCTCGCTGGATGCGCCGCTGGGGGGATAGTAGAACGCTGCTACTCTAAAAACCTGTAAGTATGGACTTAAAAGATATTCAACGATAAACTTACCCGATAATCACATAAGCGGCAATGAGCAAGGCTCCTTCAAGATAGTTGCTTCGGCCATCAAGAACCAGGAAGTTCACAACGAAGGCGGTGACGAACAAAGAGATGGTTTCAAACAAAGTGAAATACAAACTCATTTCCTTGTCCATGCACCAGCCCAGAATGACCACCAAGGGGGTAACAAAGATTGCTAATATCGAGTCAGAGAGGCTTCTAGAACGTGTGTCCTTGGGCGGGCACCTACCGATTTGGATACTGCTTCCGACTGAAACACCAATGGCCAAATCCATTTTATTCTTTGTGGCCACGGTGACAGCCGTGACGTGTTCTGCGGCATTACCTACGATGGGAAGAATGATCAAGCCAATGAAGGCTTCGCTGACGGTGGAGCTTTCGATCATCTCGGGGATGGCATCGACCAGGAATTCTGCGCAGAGAGCAACTAGACCAGTGGAGAGGAGCAACATGACTACCGCGGCGGTTCGCGACATTTCGGGCTCAGGGTGTTCATGAGGTTGTTCGGTAGTACTTGGGTCGACCGCAGAGGGCACACGTGCTGCGGCTCGGGCAAATTGAACCGCATTTCCGACAGGCGGAGGACGATTGCTAATTGAAGGGAGGGAATGGGTGCGCCGGAGCCCGTTAAATTCCGCCATTGGATCTCCCCGTACCTGGGTACTGGGGGTTTGAGGGTTGGTGAACACGGTGTTGGACAAGAAAGAGGGCATGTTTGGGCGGAACGGGGACCACTTCCGGGGGAGGTCTGACGATTCCCCTACGCTGGTTTCAGGTCCGCCCATCTCGAGAGAGCGTCCTGACACGGGGGGGTTCGTAGATGCGATTGGGAAGGCTGCTTGATCAAGAGTTGCTTCTTGATCTTTGCGACGTCGGTCGTGGGACTTCTTCTTTCTCTTTCTCCTTTCGCGTTTGCTTTCTCTAGGATGGTCTTCTTCCGAGAACTTGATGGCGACAGGTGACTGACCAAAGTCTCTCGACTGAGGTTCCGTGGACTGGGCGGTTTCATTGCTCGTGATTTTTCGAGACTCGTCGCCAAACGCGTAAATGTATGGGACTATTTCTTCTTGGGGGCTGGGGTCGCTTGATGAGCTCGCTTTGCCGCTTATGACTGAAGATGGCATATCGTTAAGGGAGTGTTTGCGGAACGAAACCGGGGAGACGGTTCTCCGAGAGCTACTGCTGGATTTTCTATGTCGTCGATACTTCATTGCCCTTTTGAAGCGTTTCGCGGTTTTCCACGAGGTAGTTGTGTCGTCCGATTCATCGGACGAGCTGCTGGACGAGTCAGACGAGCTGTTCATTAGATCGGCCAGGACTCCTGGATGGGATTCCTCGTCAATAATTTGCTGTGGAATACTAGCATAGAGATACGCGTGCGACTTGAGCTGGAAGATGATATAGAGGATATAGACAAGAAGTAGCACCTGCATATCATTAGGATGATATGTTTGAGTGTGAACTGATTCGGACGTACCACGCTAGTTCCACGACTGACTTTGAGCGTGTACTTGTTTGCGTCTTTGTTATCTGACCAAGATGCATGGAAAGCCGTCTGTTTTTAATTAGCCACTGAAAGCGGATTCTCCTGGAATGAAACCTACTGGCAACAGCAAACTAGTGACACTCAGACTGAGCAGACATGCGCTCATCTGGGTAACTGTACTGTTGTAGATCTATCTATTGTTAGTAAAAGCCTAACACGGCTGGAGATTCCCTATACTGACTTGTTCCTGGAAACGAAGACCCCCAAGAAGGAAGGCCATTCCCAGGATAAGGAGTAGATTTGCTAGGATAGAACCTAACAAAGAGGCTTGAACGATTCGGATTTCATTCTATAAATAATTAGATCGGTCTTATCAATAGAGTTAGTCCCAGGGACATACCTTCACAAGTGCGATGCTGGTTGACATCGAATGTTAGTTGCCGAATGCCTGTGAGTTTGACCTACGAAGGTGTATAACTTACATACTACCAGTGACGTTAGTTGACTGAAAAAGGGATTTCTTAGGGGAATACGAGGGAAAGAATCTCTTGACGTACAAAATAATCAGCTCCACTGCGTTACCAAAAGTAACGTTCATGAGAGCTCCAACCGTATCTCCCAAACGGCTGGCAACGCACTCAGTGGCATGGCTCAACAATCCAGCTAAGGGAATGATAGCCACTGCGTTCATTGCGAAGATCACGGCAGGGTTCAAGTCCGCAGCCTTTACGGCAATACCGACGGGGATGAATACCAGCAGGATATTCACCCAGCTGTGGCAGAGAGCCGTCTTCGTATGTCTAACGAAACGGACGGCTCCAGCCTTCGCACGGGGAACGAGCCCCGGTTTCTTATTGTCATTGTCATCATTATCTTTCTCCGTTGGAGTTCCCGAGCCGGCGGGCCCCCCGGTAAGCTGATTCACTTGACCATTTCGTATAGGGGGTTCATCGTCCTTCTGCTGGGTGTCTTCTTGGAGGGAGGACTGAGGTTGCGAATTGGGAGTAGACGCGTGAGCTTTCGCCCACGATTTAATCCGGTCTGGGGTAGGTAGAAGATAAGCATCGGTATTGCAATCGGATAATATGAGTGGCGCCACGGTGCCGTGGGCGAAATAATAGCTGGAGATAGGGAGAGTGGGGAAGATTGGGATCTAGAACAAGAACAGGGGGGAGCAGACGAAGAAGAGGATTACTCACGCATGTATTTCAAGACCAGAGCTGGTGGTCGCAGGGAAATATCCAGAGGAGGATAGAGAAAGCAGAGATATGGAGTAGAGAAAGAAGGAAGGGCAAAAAAGTAGAACAAGAACAAGAAGAAGCTAAGCTTCAGCGTGGCAGCAGTCGAGCATTCTCGCAAGAGCCTTGGCTGCTTTTATTTGAGTCTGGTAGGGCCACCAGTCAGAGGAATGAGGTTTGCCAAGCCTGGCGCAGACGATCCTGACCAGAAGGAATCCCCGAGCCTAACCCCGGCAATTTTAATCTGTTTCCAGATTACGACGCTGGTAACATCGAATACTCTCGATCAATGTCAATGTTCTCATTGATTTGCTCGGCTGAAGTTGGGGGTAGGAAGGGAATGTGAGGCTTTTTTGGAGCCTGGCCTCTGAGAATGCTATTTCTTCTCTTTCTCTCCAGTTTGATTACGTACCTGACGCATGGAAGGGCTGATCCTCCTTCCAGATGACATTGTGTTTGGAATGGATGTGCAATGTCCATTGAAGCATCCAGTAAGGGGTTACTTCCAGAATTCAACCTGATCCAGTGTCTTTCTTTCACCACAACGGGGTCTTTGTCCCGTTTGCTTTGACTTTCTCAAGTTGTTGAGTTGCACAGCCTTGTGGCAGTAGGGAATCCCCATAAGGCTGCTGGAGATTCTTCGATCTAATTGGTGTAGGAGACATCATGTCGGAGCGGATTCTCCGAAACCCCGATCGTTGAGGCCGCTTTCCAATACGGTATGTTACGGCCCAACGGTTTCTAGTCTAGCCTGAAGCAGGAAGTGCGGTCGTTGAGTGCCGTACGTCATTGCTGATTATGACTGTCTCGAGACCGTGGCTGAAGTCTACACAAAAGCAGGGAATATCACGATGATCTGAACAGGTTAGGCTGCATGAAAGGACGCCATCATTACTCGAGCCCACCTATTTCGGAGGGAAAAGCAGCTTCACCTTGTGCACTTTGATGTACCTAGGTAGGGACCTAGTCTCAAAATGAATTGGAGGTCTGGGCCCAGAATCCAAGATCTTTGGTGTGAAGGCTCCACAGCGACTCATTGTGGCTGCACGGGCATTACAGAGGAGAGGTGGATTTCCGCCATCGCCAACAATCACTCCTACCTAGCTACGTAACTAAGGGGAAATGTTGAGTGGCGCTCCAAAACCGCACCGCCACATTGTCATGTCGAGTCATATTCAACCCAAATATAGATTAGAGGAGGTGTTAGCTACTCAGCGATGATGAGATCACTCAACAGGAATTGTGGTTGCTCGTGTCTCTAAAGCGACAGCCGAGGATAGAGTAAGCTTTTCAGCAATACATGTAGTTGTTGTTCATGGTAATAATGACGAGGATCTTGCATTGCGCTTGCAGTGACTGACGCCACTGCACTCCAGGGTTGTCAGCTGTCATCATAGCATGAAAACTCCAAGGAACTAGAGCCCATACTTCAAGGATTTGGGATATAATTTCCGAAAATCTATTCAAGGACGGAGAAATCTTGGATGCCTTCCACGGTAGGCGGAAAAGGCTTCACCCGGCTCCGTTATGTCAGCGATATAGCGTCTTGTAACGTAATCCACCACCGTGTACACATGTCACGCCACCTAAAAAACGTTTACACGTGGATCGTTCCCATTTCACGTGACTGCCAAGACCATTAATAAGCGCAAACCTTCCACACAACTTATTTAAGACCTTAACCAATACTTCT